>JABUQX010069858.1:7500-12500 GCA_015478945.1 Trachelipus rathkii | reverse complement strand
GTGAGGAGGACATTGCCTCAGTTGCAAAGCTTATGTCTTCAGATGCCCCCTCATGAGCAGCACTCGGAGCAAGTGTCTCGTAGTTTCACCACCATTTAGGGATGCTGTTGGCAGTTGACAAGGGAAACGGATGATGCAGAGTGTAGTAGGAAAGTTGTGAAATGCAGGAAGGTTGCTGTGCAAGATTAAAAGTTCGTGTGCGTGAATCGAAGTTTAAAGGACTACAAGCGTCTTTGTGCATCCTATGCGCTTGTGAATCTTAGACCATGAGAGTCTATGGTAGTCAGTTTTACCCGCTGGATGTTATTAGTGTTGGTCATTACAATTTATGTTTTCCAAATCGTTTCTCCTATGAGAACTAATATTTGGTGGACTCCTTTGAATAGATCAATGTTTCAATAACTATTGGAAAATCATAAAGGTATCACAAACAGCTTAGAGTAGTTGTCGCAGTAAAGAGAATGGTGGAAATCATATAGTTTTCTTAGGGTCCCATGCATTAATCGGTCGTAAAAGAATTAATTAGAGAAGAGATGGACGCAAGGTATGTGAAACGCTGATGGTAGACGGTTAATCGTTGTTGTGAGGTAGTCCGCAAAAGAAATCGTCCAGCGTCAAAGATCGAGAGGATAAATTGAGAATATAGAGGCCGATCGTCTAGTGTAGACCCGATGCTATGGTAATCCTGTGTGGTCATGTGAAAGGGGAAAGGCCCATGAACCTTTGTCGAGACATATAGATTCGGTGGGTTAACCCTGGTGGCTTATAGAGTGCGGGCAGTTTTCGAGTTAGAATTGTGTTAGATGATCGCCAATGAGTAAGTAGTTGGACCTTAACCCGGCTGTGTGTGCAAGGGATCGTAAATGCACAAAAAGATAAGATTTCGTACGGATTCGGAGTTTACATCACGCGAATATTGTTTACTTGAAGACGTTATTCCACGCAAAAAAAAGTTGTTTGTCGCATCGTTTTTGCACAGGAGGTGCTTGAGATTCAATAAAGTAAAGTGTGCTATGAATTGAATATGGATGAGATATGGACGGGTTTCTCTGTTCGCTATCTGCTCCACAAACAAGTCTTTCGGCACTAGTTGCACAAATTTTTCTCATTTGCAAATGGTTCGTTAAAATTCAATGAAGTGATTTATATCCATAACTAGTTTCTTCTAGCATTCACTCTGACACTGAAAACCCCGCGGTCTCTCTATTATCACATCTCGTTCTAACAACTTGCCACATTTTCATCCGTTTGTTGACGAGAATTGGTCTTCCACAATCGAGGGTCATCTTCAAAAATTTTCTCGGCTCCCTGTGAAAGTCTTTGTGCACATTAAAGAACCGGATAGTTCAGGCGACGTCATGGATTAGTGCGGCTATCCTTCATAAGCTTCTTTAAAGAAGCAGATGTCTCAGTGGAAAACTGTTTACGTTCAAACGGAGATTTGATAGGGTTAGCCGTCTGTTCAATATTTGACTCCATCGCAAAAATCGTATATCGGGATAGGGAAAACACTCCCAAAAGTAAAGAAAATGGTTTAATGTGGGTGGAAAAAAACGTAACGGAGTTAGACACACGCCCATACCATAAACCAGAACTGTAGATGGCAAGACCCCACACCTGTTGTTAAAGTCTGTGATTAAAGACTGTATGGATATGTATGCCTAGGTAACTAGTTACTCTCTTGTACTACGTCACGGGGACCGAGGAGCGGTATATTACATCAGCGTCAGGGAGTATTCAGTAAACTTACTTTTTGGACAAGATGAAGCCATACGTGTACTGACAGATATATTAAAATTAATTAAACTCCCATTGTAAAAAAGAAGAAAAAGTAAGACGGGACCTGCCGTCCAGGAAAGATCCCATTGAGAGCTCTGTAGGAGATTGAGAAATTTCCTCTGTCCCTGATAGAAGCTGATTCTCACTATACCTAATAGATTCACAGAGGAGGCGGTGAAGTGCTCCGGGACATTTCTTCTTTCTTACTTTCCTTTTGTCATCATCTCTTCTACATGCATCCTTCCTCTTTTCCGATGCAATGACACGCACGCTTCCCCCCCCAGTGCTTGTCAGAAGACAAAGAGGAAGAATATAGACATAGAAAGAAAGAAGAGTACTAGTAACGTATATATACTTATATATATAAATATAAAGTCATATATCATATAATATCATCATATATTAGCACAGCATTACTATATATAAGTAAGTATAGTAATATTTATATATATATATATATAGTATATTATATAAATATTACTACTAATAGCTATACTTTATATTTATAGTAATACTAATTTCACGTCATGGCCCAGTTATAGCGATATCTTGAGAAAACTTACATAACTTTATTTATCCGAACTATCATATTGAAGTATAAGCAATGAAAATTTGTAATCGTCAGAAGCAGTAATTTTATTTATTTACAAGATTAGTATTCAGAAAAATCCGATCTTATTGATGTATTCAATGGTTAAGAGAAAGACAAGGATATTAATGTGATAAGAAAGAAAGTACTTTTCCAAAAAAAAGTTAGAAAGTTTCAAAGAAAAAATTACATATTGCTTAACTTGAATACCTTTTCGGGAAGAAATAGAAAAGAAACCGTCAAAAATAGTTGACACGTGGCCAATTCATTTAAACTTACCAGAAATGTTTTTGAAATGGATATTGAAAGAAAAACGCAAAATAACGACTAACTCTCGAGAAACGTCATTGAAAATAGTATTTGCGTCTCCTAAAATTGAATTTATAACGTAAAATAAATCTAGCTTTTTTCCCCCTCCCCCAGAGTTTTATTAGGGACAAATGTATTCAATATTGATATTATTTTTTTTTGAACACTCGCGTGGGTGTATGAAGGCAGGACCACGTAGACAATTGTTCGAGTGCCACGCATTTGTCGTGATATGCGATTTCTGCTATTACTTGTTTTTTTTAGGTTTATACCTTCAACTCGAATTTACTTTTTTACTAGAGTTTTATCCCTCTTTTCAGACTATCTTCTAATCATGTATACCACTCCTAATGTCCAAAAGAGAGTGGAAGATAATTATACTGACCCGGCCCTCTTAACTGGTACGCAGAGACCTCAACCCTACGATCGCTGAGTAATATTAGCTCCTCTCAAGTGACGTATACGAGAGAGTAACTTAGTTACCTGAAGCTACCCATTATCTTCATTACCAGTATTATAATGCAGATTTTTATAAAGTGTCCTGTCTTGCACTACATGCGTTTAATATGTAATGTGGTGTTAAATGTTCTAAACCTCATGAAAAAAGATAATTCTAACAAAGAAATCTGGATGAAGCAATGTGTAGATAAATAAATAACGTGATATTCCATACCTCGTTTACGTCTTTTGCGATGGATATATATGATTTAAAGAATATATATAAATTGAACAATAGCGGTACCCTATCATAAATATTTCACTACGTTGTAAAACGTAACAAGTCTTCCTACTGAAGAACATTACTGCTTCTATATAGGAGAATAAGCTTATTATGAGGATGCCACTACTGTCTAGTGAACTATGGTTATTAATGTGCATCAAGCTTTTCAAAGAGCAACGAGAAAATTTGGAAGATGGACCCTCGTTGTGGAATGAAATCCCAATCTCGTCAAAAACAACGTATATTAGAATTATAATGTGCAAGTTTTAGAGCTGTGTAATATAGAGAACGCTCGTATATTCAGTGTTACAGATATAGTGAATGCAGAAGTATATAATACTAGTTGGATAAAAATGCATTCTCATTTAGAATTTTAATTCAGAAATATACACAGTTTGCAAATATTGAACGAAAACTAAAAAATTAAATTTGTGCAAAACGGAGTGCCCGTAAAGACTTGTTTCGTATGGATGCAAGAAAGACGTACATACAGGGTGTCAAAATTGATCAAAGATTATTAACTTGAAAGACTCTAATATGGATGAGACACTTTTTTGGAGATATAATGTTATAAACAAGGATGAATCATTGTAAAGTATTATTTATTGAGTACAGATCCTGTAAATACCAAACGTCAAGTGTAATCTGAATGCACATACATAAATTAATTTCTTCATAAATATGTCCTGAAGAAGGCACGCATCAAGTCTTAAAAGGTGTAAATAAACACTGATTATTGGTTTTTATTCGACAGCACGTAGGTTAAATTGTGCACAAAAGATATATTTGCACCTCAGGACAGACGTAATCACGTCTTTTAGAAAGAAGTTCTAATGAGACGCTACTATCGAAACCGAGTTCAGAAGAATACAGATCTTTATATTAGACTTTGCTAGAACGTAAAATTTGAGGTGCTTCTATAACCACTAGATAACGCGCCATCTCACATCTGCCGCTTACTCAATATATAGTAATTTTATATTGGAAAAAAAATTCAATAGTACATTCCATCAAAATCCTTAACAGTCAAATAGACAAAGCCCATATCTTAGCTCGTTTATTAAGCGATTTCTTACCGCTTCCCTAAGTTGAAAAATGAAGAAGGGTCATCATTTTGGGACGATGGAGAAATGTGGATAAAAAAATATACTGTAAAACAAGAAAGAATACCTAAAACACACTTCAGGAAAATGGACTATCCTATGTACTAGTACTTTAGATTAGTAAACAGTATGGAAAGAAACGAGTAACCGCAATGTAGCAACCTCCCAAGGGTCATACTTATCGAAGGGATAACTTTAATTCATGTAAGTTCAATACACATTAGACACTTACTTTGGGATTTGGGATCATATCAAATCTATATATATATATATATTATATATTAATATATAATATATAGTATATATATATAATATAATATATTATAATATATATATATTTATTATTAAATAATAAAATGAAATATAATTATATTATAATATATATTATATATAATTAATATAATATATTAATAAATAATATATATTATATATATATATATAATATATATAATATATATATATATATATATATAATATATTATATATTATATTATATATA
>JABUQX010069858.1:0-2500 GCA_015478945.1 Trachelipus rathkii | reverse complement strand
ACCTTGTTCTTCACCAATCAGTTCCCCAGTCACTCGACAAACTCTTTCTACCAAAATACCAGTACGTATCTTCCCTACAACACTCCAATAAACTAATTCCCCAATAATTCCTACAGTTTCCTTATCCCCCTTACCCTTATATAAGGGTACATTACTGCTCTCTCTTCCAATCCTCGGAACTATACTCTTCATAAAGCGCTTTGTTTATATATATATATATATATATATATATATAATATATATATATATTATATATATATATATATATATATATATATATATATATATATATATATAAGCCTTTTTTACTATTAAATATCCGCATCCGCGGATGTGAAAAATTAGACATCCGAAATCATACCTGAAACATCACTGAATTAGTGAATGTTGTGTTGGGTTTGATGGGTCCAAGATGTAAATAAGTATTTTGGGATAGGTCATTTCGAAAGCGAGAAGTAATGGTAGGTGAGAAAGTGAATATGGTTAAAATTAGATGAAATTACTGGTGAAATGATCAAGAACGGAGGGGAGATGGTGATTGATTGGATTGGAAATTGTGTAATAAAGCGTTTATGGAGGGTATATTACCGACAAGCAGGAGAGCAGTAATAGTGCCCTTATACAAGAGTAAGGGGGATAAGGGTAACTGTACGAATTATAGGGGAATTATTTTACTGAGTGTTGTAGAAAATATATGCTGGTATTTTGGTCAAAAGGGTGCGTCGAGGGACTGAAGGACTGATTGGTGAAGAGAAAGGTGCCTTTAGAGTGGTAGAGGATGTGTGGATCATATCTTTACATTGAAACAATGAGAAAATGAGGGAAAAGAAGAATAAATTGTATTTAGGTTTTATCGATTTGCAACAGGAGTATGATAGGATTAATAGGAAAGCTCTATGGTAGGTGTTAGTGATGTATGGTGTTGGTGGTAAGTTTCTGAATGGAATCTAAAGTATGTATGAGGATAGTGAAGCGTGTGTAAGAATTAATGGAGTCGAAAGTGATTGGTTTAATATTAATAGGAGTGTGAGGCAGGGATGTTATGTCTCCTTGGTTATTCCATTTGTATTTGGATGGGGTTATGAAAGAATTAGAGGTGGGTGTTTTGGAGATGGTGTTAGAATGATGGAGAATAGAAGATAGTGGAGGGTGCTCTATCTATTATATGCGGATGATTTGGTTTTGTGTGGCGAATCTGAAGGAGAAGTTTGAATGAGGATTGGTTAGAGAGATTTGGCAGAGTGTATAAAAGGAGGGGTTTGAAAGTAACCGTAGATAAGAGTAAGGTTATGGTTGTGGTTGAAGACAGTCCCTGGTGTGAAGTTATGTTAGATGGTGAGCAGCTATAACAAGTGTCTGAGTTTAAATATTTAGAATATATGTTGAAAGAAAAGGGAACGGATGATACAGAGGTAGTAGGAAAGGTTGTGAATGCTGGAAGATGGTTGGTGCAATTAAACGTTGATGGAAAGTAAAGAGACTAGTCTGAGTAAGCTATGGTCTTTACATGAAGGTATGTTTGCTATCTGTGTTAATGTATAGTAGTGAGACTATGGTTTAAATTTAATGAGAGGTATAGATCTAAATAAAACAATGTGTTTCAGATGGACAATCCTTAGGTGCGTATTAGGTGTGAGAAAATGATAAAATTGCGAGAATGACGATTAGAGAGTTGCGAAAAATGTGGTTTTGAAGGAAAGGGGTAAATAGACAGAGGAATAAATGAAAGATACGTTTGAGATGGTTTGGGTCATTCTGGAAAGGTGGACTGATTGTCGCGTGAATTTAGTGGACTGATATACGTGGTGGGTTTTCTGGGCAATCACCGCTGTGAAGAGACAAGAAAAAGTTGATGAGTCAGTAAAGGAATGCCTGAAGAGAGAAATGAGTTAGTTCGGCAGAGGCGAGAAGGAAAAGGTGCTTAATAGGAGTGAATAGCGGAGGTTTGTGAGAAGGTATGGTTTGATAGATCCACCTGGCCAAGAGAATGACTCAATGAAGGATGCCGTTATGAGGGGACAGGGTAGGCCATAAGCCCCCCTAGAATCTTCACTCACAAACTTTCCACAATGAATTTAAGCTCAACACAGTTAACGATATATATATATAATAAAATATATAAAATATAAAATAAATAATAATAACTAATAAAATAAATAAATATAATATATATAGATTAAAAATAAGCTAAATATATAATAAATATATAGTATAATAATATATATAAATATTATTATATATATATATAAATATAATAAAATAATAAATAATATATATATAATATATAATATGAATAAGCATAAATTTATTTATATCTTGAAATATTATTTTGGCCAGGAAACATAAAAGGGAAGGCCAAGCCTAGCCCTGGCTCCCCCACACTTGAACGAGCTCAAATGTATAACCCCCATCAACATAACATTCGTTTGTTGCCCCAATCCGAGATTCGTAATTGACGTTTGAAAAATAATTTCGATTTGTAAATGTAATTTTTTTTTAT
>JABUQX010069857.1:0-42226 GCA_015478945.1 Trachelipus rathkii | reverse complement strand
TCAACTCATTTCATAGATTAATTATAAACTTTTATGATTCCATGATAACTCAGATAAGATTATTAATGTGATGGCGGAAATAAATAGAAAGGGAAAAAAATGCGTTCACAATAAACATCAACTGCTGGTTAAAACGGTTAAGTGCTGGAGGTAAGGTCGTTGTCCGTACGTCATAAGTCTATTCTTTTCAATTAAATTTTTTACCCCAAATCCATGCTATTTTGACTTTACTGCTCATTTTATCATTTTTTGGAGTCCTTATTATTATTATTTGTATTATTATTATTTTTATTATTATATATTTTTATTAATTTCTTTATTTATTATATTTACTTATTATATATATTATTGAGTATGTATATGATTAATAATAATAGAACAAAAGAAGAGGGTAAAGAAAATGGAAACAGAAGAACGCAGGCCAAGGTGAAGAAAATCGACATGGCGTACGCGAAACTGTCCAATACGGGACAAACAGAGATACAAGAGATCAGCTAAAAAGTACAAACGAAAACAAACAAAACAGGACCAGAAGGTCAGAAATGCCAAATACGCCAAATGCTCAACCCTGAGAACACTAACATACGTCGACAGGAAAAAAATACACTAACAACCCATCTTTCCATCAGTGCCATCTCCCGCCAGCATACGGAGAATTTTGTTGACCTGTGGTCAATAAAATATTATAAAATTACCCTTCCCTAGTTTCGCTTGCTGTAGAGCAAATATATTTAGTATTGGGTGGGGGAATATGTTGAGGCAAAGCTCCCATAAAAGAAGGCAGCCTAACATGATTTTAATTTTGAGGCAACTATTCTTTTTTGAGGGTATATGGACTCTTTGTTCATTTGAAGGCATTAAGGAGGGAAAAGGAAATCTTGAGGACTTTTCTGATATATTCATCATAATTTTTCATATATTATAAATAATTGGTGCATGAATACTTACCCGCCTATCATCTTAGAATTTATATTAAAACCTTGTTGTGAACGTCGCACATTATTAGCGGGAAGACGTGCGGTGTGACACTTGCTCGAATAGCGGAGGTTT
This sequence comes from Trachelipus rathkii, assembly GCA_015478945.1. Taxonomy (NCBI): domain Eukaryota; kingdom Metazoa; phylum Arthropoda; class Malacostraca; order Isopoda; family Trachelipodidae; genus Trachelipus; species Trachelipus rathkii. The sequence continues at coordinate 41,176 of JABUQX010069857.1, read as the reverse complement.
GTGCGTCTGAATAGGCGGCGGAGGAGGCGGCTAGCGATGATACGATAGTATTTCTTCGAGGTTGGAGGTGCGGCTCCATTGGATTACCGACCGCATTGAGGGATAGGAGTTGCCTTGGTACCTGAGAACTATAACTATATATCGCTGCTATACACTATCGTAGATATACTATATTTAATAGAGATTTATACAATATATATATTGTTCAACTATATACTATTTATAATCTATATTGAACTTGTAACGTCTATGTTATGTCAGTATATATATATTATCTAATATATATATATATACTATATATATCATTATTATATATATAGTTTAATTAATATAGATATCTCATATATAGATGATTATATATAGTTATAATATATATAATATATAATATATATATATATATCTATACTATCATTACCATTATTATATATAGTTTATATATATATATATGTATTATATTATATACTTAATATATATACTTATATATAATATATATAACTTGGTTTGTGCGGTGAACTCTGTGAGAGTTTGAGGGGATTAGGTTAGACAGAGATTATGTCAGCGAGCAAACCACGACTTGTATTTTATCGTATGTCGCTGGGTTGAAGAGATAAACATAGATAAGAAGTAAGGTTGACGAGTTGTGAGTGGGACCAAGTCCTTGGTGTTAAAGTTAGCTGAGATGGGTGAGCAGTTGGAGCAAGTTTCCCTGAGTTTAAATATTCATAGGATATATAGTATCTGTGGACAAAAGTGGAACTGGTTCTGATTGCCGATGTAGTAGAAAGTCTGTGCAGTTGCAGGATAAGTGAGTCTGTATTGTAATTAATCCCTTGTTGGATGTTAAAGAGCTAAGTCTATGAGTGCTAGGGTCCTTACGTGAAGGGTATAGTTGTTACTGTGTTAATGTCCGTATCTAGTGAGACCTCTGGTCTGGAATAACGATGGTATGAGACGTCTAAACTACAATGTCGTTTCAGCATGGACACAGTCCCTTAGCGCGGCGGTCGTATAGATGCTTAAGCACGAATTGAATTCTCACACAATCGGACACGTATCCGATGAACGTGTTAACAGGGTCTGTTCTGAGCGTTTGGTTCGATCTGACAGAATATGTGTAAGCATAATAAAGAGAATAAATGAAAGTCTATCCATTGAGACTGAATACTTGTGTTCATGCTTGGAAAGCCAATGTGGCACAGATTATAGTTGGTCGGTTAACGCGGATGATATCGTCATGAGTGAGTGGGTTGCCGGAATCCTACCTGCGACTGGGAGACCGAAGAAAACGTGGACTGAGTCAGAACAGCAAAAGAAGGTCTGGAGGAGTGAAATGTGAGTTTGGCAGCGATGCGAGCCCGAGAAGAAACATGCTGTAGGCACTATAATCAGGAGATGCAATGGCAGGCGTTTGTTGTGAGGAGACCAGGGGGTGTACTGGGTTGTGCCACCTGACCTACCGCTAGGACTTGCCGCGCATGGGCGCGACGAGGCGATCGACAATCCCTCTGCATGTCCGACGCTTCGTGCAGTACTGGCCCCTCCCACAGTTAGCCGTCGTTAGCCACCGAGGTGGCTTTACGTCTGTCCAGGTATCGGTGGGAAGCTGGGGTGGATTTATCCTGGATGTTGTAGCAGGCAGTTCTTATTAATAGGTATAAAGGGGAGGGTAAGGCTGGGCTCTTCTTTTCGACTGCTGTGGTCGACCACTAATATTCTGTGCTACTCGTTTTTGTATTCTCTCCTACTTCTCTTCTCTCTCTCTCTCTCTCTATACCCCTCTCTTAATATATATATATAGTATAATTATTATAGTTTATATAATATTTATTATACTATATTAATAATAATATATATATTATAGTATGATTATGATTCACCCTTCCTCGTCTAGGATGTTATATGTGTAATGACCTAGAGACAGGTTACACTCTTGAAGAAGGGTTAACCCGGTGAGTGTGAACTTTTTAAATCGTGTGTGTGTATTTGGTGAATCGTTGGTTTTGGTGGGTGTGCGTCCATAAGAGAAGGAACTTTAAATGTACTTGCAACAGTTCTAAATCCACAATACAAATTAGCTGCTTTTGATATTATTGATCAGAATAAAATAAATTTGATAGTCAAAGGCAAGAAGTAAACTTTTTATAAAAGCACTAAAGAAAATTTCAAGTTCAGATTGTTGATGGAAATCAGAATGATAATCAATTTTGATCAGTTTTCATTACAGATTTCACAATTGAAAGAACTGAAAATGAAACTAAAAAAATATTGAGAAGGAAACACATTCAGATTTCTGGAATGATTTCATTACATTTCTACAAGAAAAATATCCATAAGAAAATGAGAATGTTTCGATCAGAGTTACAATCAAACCAACTTTGGAGTAATAACATGCATGAAAAAAAACAGTTTAAAAAAAAACGTAGAGCAGCAGTGAGAGAAAACAACATTTTTGAAATTAGAAATACTACTCAAATACTGTGGATAAAATATTTGAGATTGGGAATGGAAAAAACAAATCATTAGGCTGTTTAATGGATGGAAAGAACAGAAATAGCGTCTTTATTTTCTGATTGCATTCTTACCGCTGAATTAAAGCTAAGGAAATAATCTCTCTGCTCAACCTTCCTCAAGTGTGCTTAGCAATAGAGATTAGTTTAGGCCTAGGCAGGAAATATTTATGAAAGTAAAATGGATAATCGTCTTTCTTGTCTCCACACTAGTAGAGCAGTTCAGCTGTTTATTCTATTATTTATTGAGCATTTGTTTTTTAAATATTTAGAGAATGATGGTTACCTAATAATGTACATGCTCATAGCTATTAAGCTATTTACAGCCTTATAAAAGCTTATTAGTACCTACATGAAGAGCGAGTCTTATCGATGTTATGGATTCATCAATAAAGCTCTCATAGAGATGATTGAATATATATGCTGGGTGTTTTTGTTTCATTATCATCATACATATATATATATATATTATATTATATATATATACATATATTATAATATTGATATATATATATATTATATATATATAATATATATATATATCTATATATATAATATATATATATATAATATATATAATATATTATATGTATAGATTATTATATATTATAATATATAGTATATATATATAATATATATATTATATATAGTATATTATATAATATATATTAAATGCAAATTAAAAATGAAGAAGATTTGCACACCTATTAGATTCTCGTCAAATTTTTGTCTGATACAAGAGGCTGAAACTCCTCCTATCAAATCTTGCTTTTCATGAATGGTATGTGGTTGATAAGCTCAAAACCTTTCAAATACCAACACCACCGCAGGCGTTATGATCTATATTAAATATATATATATATTATATATAGTACTTAATATAATATTTATATATATATTATAGTAATATATAATATATTCTATAAATCTTTATCGCAATAGTTGTGGGATGATCCCACGGAATTTAATCCTAAATTTATATAAATGCGTTATTTAGAATAGGAATAATGCGCTAGTTTATATATAGTAATATATATATATAATTTATATTATAGTACGTATATATATATATCTATTTGAAATAATTTTAAAGAAGCAAAATGTGTGTAACTCTGTTGAAGTATCGAGCAAATTTTACCGATACAGATACTCCTACTCTCAAAATTGCTGATACTGATAACCTCAAAAGATTGACTGTACCACTAGATACCTCGATTACCATGGATCTGGCTGCAATCACCAGGTATATGATGCGTTATATTTATAGATTTAGTATTATTATAATATATATATTATAATATTATATCATATACTTTATACATATATATATAATTATATATATATGATATATTAATATATATATGATATATAATACTAGTATATATTAAGGTCAAATCTCTGCATCATTTAGGCAAGTGTTTATGTTGCGGCGTAGCTTATGAACTAGCTGGATTCTCAAGAAATATAATTAGATATTTCAGACATCCAGGAACAAAAAATACAATAGGAAAATGTTAAAATATTCGCTGGAAGAAAGTTTTCTTTTCTTTTAATATATTATTAAAAATTTAAAAATAAGACAATTTTAAAGAGTCTAGAAACAAATGTCAAGTTAAAAATTCAATATTTATATATAAGTCCATGTGAATCATCGGCAGATTCTTGTGGTGAAAGGTTATATACAAAAATTGTTTGGGAGTCAATAGGGTCATTTTTTTTAAATGGATCCGACTTGAATCCCGCTCAGACTCCTCTCCCTTTCAAAGAACGCCTCGACTCCGACTCCCATCCCTGGTATTATATATATTATATTTATTATCTTATTATATTATATATTATAATTATATATTCATATATTATATATATATATTATATATATAATATATATTACTACTATATATCTTACTATATATCCTATATATATATTTCATATCTTATAATATAATATATATCTTATATATATATTATACTATATTATATATTATTATAGATATATATATATATTATATTATATATATATATTAATATATTTAGTATTATCTATATATATATATTATAATATATACTTACGTATATATATATACTATCTATATAATATATATTATATTATATTAATATCTAATATAGTTATATAATATATTATTATATATATATATTAATATATATATAATATACTATATATATAGTATATATATTATAGTATTGACGTTAGGGGTGTACCGGAACTGACATTTTCAGTTCCGGCCGGAACGGAATAGCCAGAATCCCAAAAAGAATTCCGGCTGGAACCGGAATTTCTTAATGAACTTTCTTTTAACTATAAAGAAATTGTAAAAAAAATCTATTAATCTTTATATATACTAATGATATATATATCATATTATTATACTATATTTATACTATATAATTATATTATATGCATAATATATTAATATATATATATATATATATAAAATACTCTATATATATATAACGACCGTTATACTTATTATATACTTATAATATATATTCTTTCTTTTCTCTTCACTTCCTCTTGCCCAAAGATTGGGGGTAGGTACTGTCAGCATCGGAAAAAGAAAAAGTCAGTAGGAGACATGACAAACGTCGAAAAGATAGAGAAAGCCAGCCTTACCGCTCCCTCTGTACTATTAATTAGTGAGAGCTCGACAGACAGAAATCACCTAGGCATCATGGGACCGCGACGGACCCTGACTATGGGTAGTAAATCTTCAATGTAAGGGTTCATACCCTGGCCCGTGGGCCACAACATGCCCCCATACAAAACCGCCATTCTCTCTATTGTCTGACCTTAATCTCGCCTCTGCCAAACTCCATTTCTCTCCTTCAGACATTCGTTTACTGATGCAATCCACTTTTTCTTCTTCGGTCTCTCAAGCCGGTCGGTTCCCAACACACTCACACTATACAATCCGCGGCTTTTTAAAAAAACCAACCGACTATCCTATCCTTTCACGTGACACCATCTCAACATAACTTCTTTATTCTCTCATTTACCTTTCTTCACACACACCACTCTCTAATACGTTCTTATCCCTCTCTTTATCAATTTCTTCTCACACTAGCACCAAGATTGTCCATCTGAACACATTACTTTAGATCTATACTTCTTATTCCAGACCATTAGTCTCACTACCAGTACAATAAACAGGTAAAGACAGACCCTCATGTAAGACCCTAGGCACACTCAAGACTTAGCGTTTGCATGCTCACCAACGAATTAATTGCACCAGCACCTTCTTGCCATTCACAACTTTCTACTACACTCTGCATTGTCCGTTCCCTTCTCATCAATTACTAAATATTTTACTCAGACACTTCGTTCTAGCGCTCCCATCTAATAATCACACTGAGGAGTGCCTCACTCACAATCATACTTACTCTTTCACGTTTAGCTTTGCCTTAACATGCAATCTCTTCATATTATTTTTAATTCCCGAGACTATCGTGCTATAATAGGTAGGGCACTCCCATAATCTCCATTTCACCGGTTTACACCATTTCCTGCCATGTCACTGTTCTTTCATAACCCATCCAATATAAATTGAATAACCAAGGAGACATACACAACCCTGTCTTACTCCTCTATTAATCCTAAGCCAATCACCATTGACACATTTATTCTTACACACGATATCTACTATGTTGATACTAATTTGAAATATAGTTGGTGTTACAGAAAACTTCATTTACTAACCACCTTTGCCATAACGCTTCCTGATTAATCATTCATACGCCTGTTGTGCAAATCCATAAACCTAAATACAATTATTATTTTCTTTCTCCTCTTTTTCAAATCATTTGTTTCAATAGTAAAGATTTGATCCCACACATCTCTACCATGCCTAAACGGCACCTTAGTTCATTCACAATCAGTCCTTTCAGTTACGACGCACTTTGTCGACCAAGAATACCAGATCTTTACCTTCCCTCTCAACACTCAGTAATTATCCCATAATTTCTACGTCCCGCTTTTTCTCCCTTCCTATATCATAGGTACTATTCTTAACCGCTTCCTGCAATCCTTGGAACTATACACGTCTATAACGCCTTTATTACACAAATTTCTCAAATCAATGCAATCTCACATTTCGCCCCGTTCTTGATCTATTCACCAGTATAATGATTGCATCATATACCTGCAGACTTTACATTCTTCACATTTTAGCTCTACCATTACCTAGCCTCCTTATAATAACCTATCCCAAAATAGCCTATTCCTTCGTGGGCGACCATAAACTCCACGACACATTTACCTATCACCTGCTTCATTATGTTAAGATATTGTGAGATTCTCACCGAAGTGTTCTTTTACTCCACCTCCTCTCACACCTACTTCATCAGTTACAAATAGCACTTGCCCTATTCATTATTCTAAGCGCATTTCCCGTTATTCTCATTCTTAACCTTCGCGCTTCCTTCCAGAAGGATTCTTATTTCCTTGTAAGTCCCATTCATCTCTTTCCAAATCTGTTCATTTACTCTTGTTTTCTCTACGTATACACCTTTTAGTATTTCTTTTTCCTCCTGTATATAATTTCAAACATCTTTCTTTTGAGTCTTTATCATTTGCTTATTAGTACATTCAACACGCTTTTTTTTTTTTAGTACATTCAACCACCGCTTTCATCACCTCTATGCATTCACCATTCGAACTGTTTAATATTTTTACTTCCTACTTAGAATCCAGCACACTTCTTTGCACTCACTAACAATTGGCTTCCTTCACATTTTGCCCAGGATTTGAGTTCTAGTATCACTTGTCACATTCTCAACATTGTCTACTAGCGAGCCTCTTACATACCTTAATCCTTCTTACTCTCATTGTGCTTCATCGTTTAATTCTAAATCTTATTTTTACCTACTTCCTTGTCGTCCTTCCTCTCCTACAACTGATTCTACTTCAATTATTCCATATCCTAACACATTTGTATCCGATAATCACATTCTAAACCCCCTCACTGAATTTAAACATCCACATGCATCACGAAAACTATCCATTCATACATTCCGCTCTTCACACCATACAAATTCACGTCATATCTTTTTCACTTTCGCGGTATTACGCCCTCTCTTATACGTTACTCTGCTTATCTCAACCTTCAAACTGTCTCGTCTGTGATATTACTCGGACTGATACTGCTCGCTGTGTTTAAACGAGATGTAGTCTTAGCTTACTTAGCTCCATACACTCTTCTCTGTCCCAGAGAGATATTACCGAATCTCAACTCCTTCCAGATCCCACTGTCTCATTTTTCCCACCCCAAACTGTTTGTATACTCCCTCTTTTATTGATCAATTCGTAGTACCAAAACCATTCATAGGTCCCCCAACCGACTATTTCTATTATACTTTATTATATATATATATATATTATATATATCTACTTTTAAGTGATATATCTAATATTATAACTTCTTTAATTATATAATAACTATATAATCTTTGATCTATGTCGTTGATCTTATAACTATATCTATACCGATTACCGTAGTAATCTGTCCGGACTTCTACAATACCTAGTATATAATACTTATACATTATATTATCTATCCACTACCTTATGCTACTAATATTTTATCATATATATATACAGTTTCATTCTAAATAGAATACCTTATCTATTAGCCTCCCGATCCTATAATCCCATAGATTCTAATATAATAATCCTGTCGTCGTCATTAACTACTAACTGCTACCAATCTACCGCATCTCCAATTCGTTACTGAACTCTATGTACTCACTAAGTATTATAGTAATGAGACCTCGTTCTATTATCTCTATCTACTAGTATCCTTATACTGATACTAGCTCAGGATATCACTATTATATATTATGCCTACAATTTATTAATTATTATTGGAATTTTAGCGCCTCTACACAATTTTTTAGTTAGAGTATTTTATTAACCATAGTGTATATTGTTTGCGAGCGTTAAAATCTCGATACAACTAAATTAAAATATTCATTTTAAGTTATGAGATGTATAATTCTTGAGAACAAAGAACGCTATTATTCTTCACACTCACATAGCTCTTTCGTATTGGTGCATAGCTCTCCCTACCTGGCTGTTTGCGCCGTTTATAAGGCATCAGCTAACTCTTCATTTACAGGATAGCTTGCACTATACAATAAATGTATTTTTGAGACGCCGACATGTCAATTTCTGAGAGGACGTATGACGGCAACTGAGTTGCTTTTTTTTTTTTTTTTTTTTTTGTTTAAGACAAAAAAGTGGTGTATGAATTTAAGCATCATAATGCATGTATGCCAATGTTTGCTTTGAATAACACAATATAAATCAACACTCACATCACAAAATATTTATAAAAATATAAATACACATAAACATACACAAACAATATATTTTTATAATACTACTATATATATATTAATATAAATTATATATATATATATATATTTTATATATTATATATATATATACCTATATATTATATATATATTATATATATATATATATATATATTTAGTATATTATACTACTCTCGGAATTACCTCATTACGGCTTTATCCCTAGCAGGGGGGTTAAACACGGGGGGTACCACAGTTGAATAGAACTTTATGAACGGTCTAACGGCTATCGCCCAAACGCAGCGCACAACGTTGTTCTCGGCAGTCAGTTTTTAACTTCTGCTCCGGTAGAATAAAACCAACTGCTACCGGCAGATTTGAACAGCGTTTTCGTGTATGAGAGGCGGTGACTCACCCTCCTGCCGAGGCGTTTATATTATATATAGATATATATATATATATATCATATATATATATATATAATATATATATATATTATGTATATATATCTTATATATATATATATATAGTATATATATCTAATATATTATATTATAATAATTAGTTCAAATAAAGTATTAGTAAATACAAGACGGTCATACATAGACAATTCTGAAAAATAGATACCCAGGCATGCTTTCATTTACACACGCATTAAATTATACACACACACACACACACACATATATATATACATACAGGACCAAAAATTCTAGAATTATGAAATTTGACTATTTTGAAATCACCACCCGAGAGTTACCTTAAAACCGTTGGAAAACCTTATGCCAGAAAAATGGCTTTGATCAGTGTTATGTGACTGCAGTCAGATTAAAACTCTGGCTCCGGTACAGGGCTCCGTAGCATTAACCATCAAATAGTATACAGAGGATTCTATGAGTTTCTAGGTGTGGGTTGAGTTTATGTATGGGTCATGTTGCTATATATGTATTTTATGATTTAGGGAAGAGCGATTGAGATGTGAGTGAAGGATTGGAAGTTTCTATTGTGTTTATTAGTCCTGTTTGTGTGCATAAGTCTCTGGTCAAAGTCATGGTTTCTCCTGATGAAAAGTCTGTTACATCGTGGCAAGGTATGTGTATATGGCACTGAGTAGGGTTGGTGCAGGTTAGAGTGAGGTGAGAGGAATTGTTTGAGTGAGATGGCGTTTGAGGGGTGAGGATGATATGTTTAGTATATGTGATTTAATGTTGTGTATGTGAGTAAGGGGCTATGGGTATAATAGTGATTTTTGATCAGTGGTGATAGGTCTGTACTGGCGCGAAGTCAGCCTAACTAAACTATGGGATTAGATAGGATTTATTTTATGACATCGAAATTAGTTATAATTTTAACTACATATAAAAGTACTTCTTTAGTTTTTGATCCTCATCATTCTCCACATAGATATATAAGGCGAGTGATAGTGTGGCTATTTTTATTGTGGTGCTCAATAACGAAAGCTATTTGGTGTAAGATACTAGGCGTTCTTTTGGTTTTCAAATTAGTGCTATTCATACTATAGTGATGTTTTAATTTAGTTGTAAGATTTTTAACGTCCAAATATAAATATGTTTAATAAAACTACTTAAAAGTGTGTCCAGTTTAAATTCCGAAAAATGTTCTAACAGCCACAAGCGAAAATTAACAATAGACAAAAAATCATCTCAAGGGTGCAACAAAATTAATAGTAAATAAACTATGTATATAGTAGTAACCTAAATAATATATATATATATAGTATATATATATATATTATATATTAATATAGTATAATGAGACTACTATATATATATAGTATAGTATATATATATATATATATATATATATATATATATATATATATATATATATATATAAAACTATATATATATATTATTATTATATATATATATATATAAAGGTTTAGTCTGGGGTTTGAACCCACCCCCCCCCAAAAAAAAAAAATTAATAATAATAATAATTGTGTTCAAAACTTTTTGATGCCTTCAGTCTCTTAATTTTAATAATAAAAATAATAATAGTTACTCAAAGCAAATTAAGAGTATAAAATAATATAAATTACGAAATATATTTGCATTCTGTGCAGAATTCTTGTTTTTAGTGGCTGTTGAAAGAATTAAAGAATACTACAAACTGTTGAAATAAATGGCGACTTTCTGATTGGACAATAATATGATGGTGCAGAAGCGATGATGAAAATTTTTAGAGGTGTTTATTAAGCTGTTGAAAATATACAGTAGAGTTAGTTAAATGTTCACTGCTGTTCACATCTATGTGAAGTGCAACACATTAGATACTTTATGGCACAGAGAATGCAACTAGGTATTACTTTATCAGAGAGTTGTGCGTGAAGAAACTTTATTCCATCTTTTATTTTATATTCTTTTTCATTAATTATAAAAAAATTCTAAAAAAAATACAGAACACTACTTACAGCTGCATTTTTCCAATATGACTTCAGATTTTCCAAGAGAAGTCTGACTAGGTGACCTTAAATCATCTCCTCTTTTAGATTGTTTAAAATTGTTTATGTTTTCATCTATGGATTCTTTGAAATCATGAACTAAAGGAAAAAATTAACATTGAACAATACATAAATAGAGTACATATCACGGTTTCTGCAATTTCCGAAATAAGTAGTTAGCTATAAAAAAAAAAAATAATTATTCACCTTTTCACTCACTTTTGAAAAAGGAATTTTTCAACAAAAAACCCCACATGCACACGCACACGCAACACGCCCACCTACACACACACAAGCTCCCTCTTCTTTAATTCATACAATAGTACAGACAGTTATTTATAATAATAATAACTTCTACATTTAGGTTTCTCCTTTTATGTTATATACTTAACTCATTGAAATAAAGTTTGTTTTTTTTTCACTGAACATACAACTACCCCTCATATTAACCCTCGCGTTTCCGACTTGGGTACTTTAGTTCCCAACCCCATATATGTATTCAAATTTTTCAAACTTTTTTTTAATAATTTTTTTTGTCATTCCAGGTATTCCTCCAATAATGGTTAACTTGAGAATGACCGTGCAACTACCCAAAAAAAAATGAACAAAACAAAGAGAAACTTTAGAAAATATCTGTCCATATATATTTAATAGACAAGTACCACGCCGGAGATGCGCCGACCAAAACAATAATTTTTTAAATTAATATGAAAAGGTCTAATAATAAAGTTTAAAACATGGTGTTTTTCCATACAGTAATGCAGTAATTATTGCACGAAAAAAATTGTAAATGTTTTTTTTTTTTTTTTTTTTAAATTTTGAAAAATTTTGAATTTTTTGGAATTTGAATTTTTTCATTGTCTTTTTAGAAAGTTTTGTGAGAAAACAATTTGAAAATTTTATAAAAAAATTTAAAAACCTAAGTTGAAACATTGATATTTATTTGTGATAAACTGTGAAAATTGCAAACATTTTACCTTTTCAATAACTAAAACTTAATTTAAAATTTACATTAAAATAAAACAAAAATGTCACCTAAGAAGGTAACATTTATATTTTGTATTACCTACAAAATAAATCTTTTTCCATTTTTATCATGTGTTTTATAATTCATATTTATTGCCATATATTGTCATATATAACCTAACAAAGTTTTTTCATTTCTATCATATATTTTAAATTCATATTTATTGCAACAGCGTATGGTGGGGAAAATGAGAAAACACGAGAGTTCTTCACAAGAACAACGCCTTTCAGTCAGAGACACACCCACGGAAGACCCAAAAAAGGGCCAAGGATTTCTTCCTCATGTTTTATGTAAGATATTGACTGAAGTCTTTTTCAAACGTTGCTTATTCATTGGCAATTGCATATGGAACTTACAAGTGTTTTTGATTTTTAGCTTCAAGACCTGGCCACATCAGCCATGTTGCTAGCTGCTTCAGAACCGATCGAATTCAAGCTCCTGCTTCAAGGGCCGGCAACCTTAGACAAAATTTTGATCGGCCACGACTATGAAGGTATTTCATGTGAATCTGGATTAAAACAGTATCATATAGTGCGATCACTATTCTTATACCAGAGGATATTTATGACCTTTCTATTTCGATATTCAACAAAGTAAACAGCTCTTCAAGTGGACCTCTACAGCTTGAACGCCTCTACAGCATTCGCGAATAAGAGTTACTTGTTGATTAGAATCAGGTTGAAAATGATGAATATAAGTGGACTCCGACGATGATTACGAATTGAGGAGTATTCGGATTCTGAAACTGAACCATGATGGCGAAGGTGGCACCCAAGCATATCCGACTTTCCTACTTGAACCAGACCTGGTAGGGAAAGAAGATTTTGAAGCTGACAGGCCTGATGCCTGCAGCAGCACTTGCTGAACGATTGCTGAAGAAAGAGCAGAATTACTACAAGGCTAGTCCGGCTATGTGGACCAATAGGAGCCGGGCACCTGCTAGAACCAGAGACGGCCAGAACATTTTCAATCAAAACTGCGCAACGAAAGAAGCCTAAGCAGCACAGGGCGAGAAACTCCCGCTCAATGTTTTGAGCGTGACATGCCAGGCTGACATTTTGACACCAATGTCAAATACACAACAAATATTGCCCGCGGCCTGATATTGCTAGAGAGGATGAGTAGGATGAAAGAACAGTAAGAACACCAATGTAGTGAATTGCGTGCTTCCTGGATATCTGTATACTCCATGGGCGTAAATTAAAGACAACAAAAAAGGACCTGGGACAACACTATGGGATGTAAATATGGGAAGAGGACTATACAGAGCTGCAATGGCAAAGAGGCGCTTCAGAGCTTTGTTGACATTGATAAGGTTTGACGATCGTCAGGCACGAAGAGCAGAAGAGGCAGCAGGGAACGAAAATCCTGATAAGCTGGGACCTCTTAGAGAGATTTTTACCAAATTCAATGATGTGCTCGGAAAGAGTTATACCCCTGGAGAGAATTTATGTATCGACGAGATGCTCTGTTTATTCAGAGGAAATGCTCCCTTTCGGGTATATATCAAAAGTAAGCCGGGAAAATATGGATTACTATTACGGATATTATCCGATGGGAATACTAAGTTGATCCTTCAGACAGCACTGTATTGTGGTCCCATCGGTGACGTACGCTCCACGCCTCCAGCAGACATTGTGATGCAGTTCGCTGAACCCTATTTCAAATCAAATAGGAACATTACAACTGATCGATATTATACATCTGTCGATCTTGCGACAAAGTTGTATGAAAAGGATCTGACGTTAGTCGGAACGATCAACACCAATAGGGTCCATTTACCACCAGTAATAAAGGACATCACAGGTCGAGAGCAATACTCGACCATGTTCATCACTTCTAAGAAGGCACCAGCAGGAGTAACTGCACCCATAATATTATGTTCATATGCCAAAAAACTAAAACCAGGTCGAAAAAATGTACTACTCATATCAAACCACACTACCGCTCAAGTTACATGAAACTATAAAGGTAAAGAAAAATGAAAAAGAAAACTTCCAGAGATTATAGACAGATTTGTATAATTGCTACAATGGTCGGTTGATTACTGCTGACCAGAATGCGTCCGCAAATAATCTTTTTCCACCAGAAAGATGGCAACAAGACCGGATGGCCCTACATGTTTTTTTTCTATTCATAGACAATCTGCACTTTACAATTCTACATCATAATAATGCCATGAAGGAATCGGCGACTATGAATGCCTATCACAAAAAGAAAAACAAGAAAGATAATTAGGGCTAAAATATATGCGTTCACTGCAATTGACCATTTCAAGCCAAATAATCCCTATAGAAGCGGCTAACCATCAAGAAATTTCAGCATCAAAAAATAAGAACTTACAACTCACGACTCGATTGTTATTCAGATATACAATCCAGACCGAACGTCCAAAAAGAATGTTGAAATTAGCACCAGGAAAATGCAGGTTATGCAATACACGACGAGCAAAGAAACGTTTGGAAAGCAAAATTAGATCACCAAATCAATGAGTACGCCACTGCAATAAATGTAACCAATGCCCTGCTGCCCAACGCCAATACCAGCAGGAAATTATACTATAAATATACTATATAAATATAATTTATCATATATATATATATTATAATATAATATATTATATATATATAATATAATATATATACTATATATATATTATTTATATATATATATAATATATAATTATATTATAATATATATTATATATATATATATATATATATATACTATATATATAATATATATATAATATTATATATATGATATAATATATATATATATTATTGCAGAATGGATCATCTATGTCCTTATTGTTCCTACCCACCAGATAACTAACAGCTGAAAGAAATCGACCAAGAGAGTTAACCTTCCTACTATTAGAGAGAGAGAAGTAAAAAAAAAAAACGTATGATTTATTTCCCATAAATCATGAGGACGCCGAAAGATTTAAACAACATGGAACATTGCCGTTTTTTCCCTTCAAGAGGTACTATTAAGTGTGAATTTATTGTTTTGTATTTCTTAAATTAAATAATTGAAGGAATAATTAAAATAAAATAGTCCTAGATATGTATTAACATAATATAAGATTAAAGTAAATAAACAAAAATGAAATATTAAATTTGTTTGCTGATTCTTTGAAGTTAAAGTTAGATGTTGAATATCATTGGATCATTTTCTGCAATTAAAATCAAATTAAAATTAGAAGGGTCAAAATTCAGTCAAATTAAATTAAGTAAATGGAAATTTGAGTATCTATGAATTAAATATGTACGATTTTTAGAAATAACGCAAAAAAAAAGTTATTAATTGTCTGATTCTTTAATAAATTAAATAAAATGCTAATTCGCATATTCAGGATACTTATCAAGCTTAATTTTTTAATTTTTCGCGCGTCTCAGGTTACCGGAATTATAGAACGCATTTCCTAGGGTTTGAAGCGAGCTCGTTCCATCTTACAGCAGCAGATACTTTCAAAAAAGCAAGTGAGTCCTCTGAGGGCCCATTTTTTTCTACTAAAAAAGAAAAAAATTAAGAAGAAGACCTATATCAGAGATGTTACCATCAAAACCAAAAACAAAAAAAACAAACCAAAGGTTTTATGAAAATAAACACATAATTCTTGTGTCTAAAAAGACTGGATAAAAGAGTCACGTGATCGAAAGAATCATTTGTCAAAATACTAGAAATCTTATATAATAAAAAGAGAATAGATTCATTTACATCATTTAACAAAAAGAAGCTTGCCATTATCAAAGAAATCTTTATTAACTACAAGTATAATAATAATCATCTACGTTCGTACCTACCAGAAATCTACTTTGAGTAGATTCTGCTATTTATTGTGATAGTGCCCAAAGAAACCTTGTAAACTTAGGAAAGCCTCAATAATTTTCACACACCAAAAGCAAACTCCCTTATAATCATAAAGTATATCTTCAAATATAATAAAATCTCACACATAGCTATTCATTCCTTGTACATAAACACGAATATATAAAAGAGGTAACAAAGACCAAGCATTTAAAGTTTTTAAAGTTTTTAAAGTTTAGTTCATCCTAGACCAATAGAAGTTAATAAAATTACTACAAATTAATGTACATTACCGATAGATTAAGACGTTCATAAATAAAAGATTTAATTAATTTTAAAAAGATTACCTTTGAGTAATCAAAAATTATAATTAAAAGCGATATTATAGGAATATAACTTTGCGTAATCTACCAAACCTATAACACAGATTACCAATACAAATTATTGATCCTAGTAGAAAATGACAATTAACCACTTGCTAAAAAGAAATAAAACCATGTTAGAAAACAAATACCCCAATTAAATTTTGTAAAAATATAAGAATAAAATTTGCTTGCAAATAGTTTTAAAGCAAAGTCATTACTTAATATAAAGAATTTTTTCTATTATTATCTATATATTTTTATATTATTTTATTTTTACTTTTATTTTTGCATTTTTCATTCATGTTTTTTTGCTTAAAATTATATAAATATTGCCGTATGTAAAACATACACATATTATAACCCAATTCTCGACATTATTTATTATAATATTCTTAATATTACATTGATTTTTTTTGGAAATATATACTATTTATTATTTTTCATTCTTTAATATTTATTTAATAAAAGCCATTTAAGAGGTGTATTTTTTATCAAGCAGCAGCAGAGAGAGAGTAAAAGCTTAAAAGCTGTAAGTCATGTTGAAATTGGTAAAGTGTCATACGATTAGTAACCAAATAGGATTGGATGTAAGTATTTCCACCCAATTGTCTCCGGCAAGACTTGGAATGAGTTGACCAAATATTTGGTGTAGTTTTTGCTTGCTTGGGGAAACAAGTGATTCATCTTGTTATTTATGATAGGTGACTGATATAATTGGAAATAGTTGCAGGTTCACACGGACGAGCCTCCAGTTAAAGTATCATCGAAGTTAACGCTATTTCCGCCAGAGAAACGCTACGAAAAGAGTCACGCTTCCACCGATACAAAAGATCTTCATAACGTACCACCACACATAGAGACTGATCTTCCTACTTCGTTGAACAACATCAGTTCCAGAGTGGAAGCTTCTCTGAAGACGAGCTCGTCACCGAAATTTTTCAGGTGAGGGTTTACTTCAACTGTGGTGGGTATCAAAAACCTACCACATAAAGTGGTAGCAGAGCGTAGTTGTTTTCTTTGAGGAATACGACTAGTTCTGCAGCTGAGTGTTGACAAAGTGTCACTCAGCCGCCACTGTCATCTGAATACAATGACCGACGGGATGAACGAATTATTAGGAGAAGGAAAGACAGAAGAGGGGCAAACCCCGCCGAATGATTCCGTCTCAGTCCCAAATCAAGACAATATGCAGTCCAGTGTAGTAAATGTAACCCAAGAAAATCAAGGAGAGAATCGGAGTCCGACGGTAGTTACCGTTGATGCTCAGTTCTTTCAGTCGGTGTTGCAACAAAATACCCAGCTGATGGAAAAGATGACAGCCTTGATATCTGCAATGGAGGTGGATAAGAAACCAAAGAAAATGATTCCATTAGGAAAGTTCAGATTAGACACGGGTGAAACAATGGTCCAGTTTTTTGACCGATATGAGCAGTTCTGTGCTGTTCAGTATCCTGGATCAACGGAAGGAATGGTAGCCTTACTGGGAAGCCACCTTCAAGGTTCGGCCTTAGAGGCTTATAACATAGTTGCTGCAACGTCAGCTGAATATCAATTCGTAAAATCCCAACTTTTGCAGTGGTTTCGCGAACAATTAAAGAAGAAAACTAACACCGAAACAGCTGAATTTACGAAAGCAGTAATGAAAGAGGAAGAAGATGTGCCGCTGTTTGCTTTGAGATTGCTGGGATTGGCGCAAAGAGCCTTTCCAGGAAATGAGGTAAAGAAAATGCCAATGGTACGAGAAAAGTTGTTAGATAGTGTCCCGGAAGTGGTCAAGACCAGAGTGGAAGATGCCTTAATGGGAGTAGAGGTTACTCAGGGTTCAGTAATTCCTTGGGAGAAATTAGTTATTATGGTGGATAAGGTATATAGGGAAATAAGAAAAAAGAAAATCCGAATGTTGAAGTAGTCGATTTGACTCGATCGTTACAAATGTCCACCATCCCCACACAACATCAAATGGCGTTACCAAGATATAATAACCAAGAAGGATTATGCTGTTGCCAACAATCGCAAACTCAACCACAGTTTAGAGCTGTAACCTCTCAGGGAAACAACCACAATGCTGCTCAAAATGCAGCCCCGATAACATCAAGTAATTACAGACCACAACGATATGAACCCTCCAATCAAATCCCAACAAGGGAATTTCGAAATGGTCAAAGAAATTATCAGCAGAGAAACCAAAATGGCTCATCAATTCCAACCTGCAACCATTGCAAGAAGAGGGGGCATAACATGAGTGCTTGTTGGAATAGGCCACAGTGTATGTATTGTGGTAAGCGAGGCCATGTTATAGAAGAGTGTTACCTGGAACAGAACCGTTGCTTAAAATGTAAAGAGGTAGGACACTTGGTAGGGGATTGTCCCAATGGCCGAAACCAAAATGGCCAAAATCAAACAGTAGCACCATCACGAATATCGTGTCCATTTTGTCAGAATGAACATCTCGGTAAAGATTGCCCACAAAGATCGGGAAACGAGCGGGCTCTGGCATGGGCGACCTCATGCCAGAAGCCGCCACAACTACCAAAATAACAGATGAATATGAAGGGGGAGCTTGGGGAATTGATGTTGAAGAGGATGATCCTGGAGAGTCGCAGGAGATTCCTCGCGAAATTTTGCATCAAACAACATCGGTTCAGGTGCCCACAATCAACATCTTTGAAAGCCCACAAGGGCAAGATCAGTTGCAACAAGTATCTGTTTTGATTGCAGTTGGGGATAATGAAGATCCACCAAAGAATACATATGAACTAAAATCCATAGAGATAACACATCAGAGAGATGACGAACCAACAGTAGTAAAAGAAAACAGTAAAGAAAAAGAAAGGAAGGATGAGTGCTCCGAGAACATCATCCACTATCATATAATAAGAGCTCCGGAAAAGACCTTAATTTTGCAAGTTACAATAGTGGATCAACCACCTATGGAGCCTCTAACGGCCTTTGTTGATACAGGGGCAGAAGTGAGCCTTATATCGGCTAGCTGTTTCCATCTGTTAGACAAAAAGAAAAGTCCAATCTTGCCCACCGCTTTTCGAGGCGTCACTGGAATAGGAAGTGTCCGATTTCCAGTTTTAGGAGAAATAATGATAGCATTGCGGTTATCCACCAATTATGTTCTGAAACCGGGTCGCTTTGTCGTCGTCCCAGATCAGTTGTCCGAATACGACTTGGTTTTGGGATATGACATTCTCAAACAAGAACATCTTTTACCTGATCTGTACCATAAAGAATTAGTCATAAGACGCGGGAATTATGTGCAGACAGTAGCGGTGGATATGAGACAAGGATTACCGAAAGAAGAAACTTGTGCCTTGGTAGAAGCAGTAAGTATCGCACCTCTGAGGTGTATGATAGTAGAAATCGAAAGGAAAGGACGAATTCCAATAAAACAACCCGTTCTGGTGGAGGCTTGGCGGGAATTGACAAAAGATATCGGATTGGAACCTTCCTTATTGACTTTTTCAGGCAATAAAGCCTTAATATTATTACAAAACAATGGTGAAGCGACTAAGAGATTGAAAAAGGGAACAATTGTAGGACAAGTAGAAGAGGTTATTACGGTGGACGATCCCACTGTGAATGTAGTCGAATTGAGTGAGCAAAGTCCTAATGAATATTCCGAGTGGAATCCTGAAAATTTAACCAGCGCTTTTAGATTGGATGAGGCAGATTTGACATCGGATCAAAGAAAACTAGTAATTGAATTGATGATGCGTTATCCCTCTGTCTCGAGTTTGGGAGATTCTGATGTGGGCTGCACCAATGTTATTAAGCATAAGATCGAGACCCTGACTGAGGATCCTGTGCAAGTGCCAGTCAGAAGGTTACAGGGCCCCATGCTCAGAGAAATCGAGGCAGATTGTAGGAAATTGGCAGATGAAGGAATTATCCAGCGGAGCAAGTCCCCATACTCAGCCCCAGTGGTACCTATTAGAAAGAAAGATGGTTCAATCAGATTGTGCATCGACTACCGGGAATTGAATAAGATCACAAAGGGAGATAGTTTTCCTATCCCAAATCTGATTGATATGTTGTTTAGTCTTAAGGGCATGAAATATTTCACCACAATAGACTTAATTAAAGGTTATTATCAGGTGGAGATGGAAGAGACCAGCATCGAAAAAACGGCTTTCACCACTCCATTGTCCCATTGGGAATTTTTACGCATGCCGTTTGGAGTAAAGAACGGCCCTGCCACTTTCCAACGAGGGATGAGATATGCTCTGGCACATATACCATGGAATGAGTGCATGGTGTATCTGGATGATGTCCTTATAATCAGTGAAACGTTTGAAGAGCATCTTGAAATTTTAGAAAAGGTACTAGCAGCATTTGAAGAAACTGGGTTCAAGATAAAACCAGCAAAGACTTTCCTCTTAAGAAAAGAAGTTCAATATTTGGGTCATAGAGTATCTGAACACGGTATGATCCCCTTAGAAAACAACTTGCAAGGCATAATGCAGTTTCCAGTACCAACTACCGTCAGGAAATTACGGCAATTTCTGGGCATGGTAAATTTCTATAGGCGTCACATCGCTCATTGCTCAGAAATAGCCAAACCACTGTTTGAACTGTTGAGTAGTAAGACTCTAAAATGGACAGAATCGTGTCAGGGCGCCTTTGAGGCGTTGAAAGAAGCATTAACATCGCCACAGATCCTGTCGTATCCAGATAGATCAGAAAAAGCAAACCCGTTACTATTGTATGTGGACGCCTCAGATATCGGGGCAGGAGCGTGTCTTTCCCAGATCCAAACCGGGGAAGAACGTCCTATAGCATTCATCTCCACAACGTTTAACAAAGCCGAACAACGCTATAGTACAACTGAAAAGGAAGTTGCTGCAATACGATGGGCTGTGAAGGCATTAAAACCTTTTCTTTATGGAATAAGAGTAGCAATTTACACTGATCATCAGCCACTTTTATATTTGTATAGCATGCCGTTAGTAAACGCACGTGTAGCTCGCACGCTTGAAGAGATAAATGACATAGATTACGAGTTACGGTATATACCCGGAAAAGAAAATATTGTGGCTGATGCTTTATCTCGATCACCGACAGGTGAAACACATCTGATGAACAGGAGGTCTATCCGGTTAATACCCTTCCCGGCGGGTTTTCTGAAGTTAAAATTCCTGGAGGAGGTGATTCCCTGTTCCAAGCTTGCTCAATTGCCTTGTATGGTTCGATTGAACATCATCTAAAAATAAGACAAGAAGTGGTTAAAGAATTGTTGGAAAATAGGGGTGAGTATGGATTACCAGCTGGAAGAGATGCTAGACAAGTAACTAAGCAATTACATCTTATGAGACAATTGGGTCAGTTTCCCATGACACAGGCGATAATGGCCTTTGCAAAGTTGCACCATTTGCAGGTTTGGGTATATTATGGGGACTCGAAGCCGTTGAAGTTCGGAAAGGATACCGACAAGAATATTTGTCATATTTTGTGTTGTGGTGGAGTGCACTATAATCTTTTGGTGCCCCAGCAAATGCAAATAAATAAAGACTACGAAACCGCCAGTGCTAACTTGGTAACCCCTGAAGTATTCCCGGAGTGGACATTGTTAGATGAATCGATGGAAGAAAGAGGCGTTTCTGAAGAAGTACCACCCACTGTTATTGTAAACGCTACCACAAATAATCCCCAAAACACCGGTGGGGAGGTAGGAAAAGATTTGGGATATCCTCGAATACATCAAATCGTAATAGATCAAGATAATATCATAGATCCCTTGGAAATTAACCATGATGATATTGACCAATTACAGAAATCAGACTACATATTAAGACGCTTAAAAAGAGCGATATTACAAAAATTGCCCTTCAACGGGCCATTGAAACCTTTCGCGCGTGTAAGTAAATACATATATCTAAGGAATGGTCGGCTGTATAGAGAGTTTCCCACAGGGGAGTTTGCATTGATTGTCCCACACTATTATTTGACT
Source organism: Trachelipus rathkii (assembly GCA_015478945.1). Lineage (NCBI taxonomy): Eukaryota > Metazoa > Arthropoda > Malacostraca > Isopoda > Trachelipodidae > Trachelipus > Trachelipus rathkii. Next base: position 18,714 of record JABUQX010069857.1, on the reverse strand, counting down.
GAAGTGGCCATAAAAACACATTGGATGTTCGCCCACATAGGCAAACACAAGTTACATTCTCTGCTAATAAATTGGATATGGCATCCTAAAATAACCACCATCTGTAATGATATCGCCACCACCTGTTATAAGTGCCAAGCATGTAAGATCTCTAATATCCTGTATGTTCCACCCACATTAAAAATAATCACTTCAAGACCTTTTGAATTGGTGGCGATGGATCTGATACAATTCCCTTGTTCAACCCAAGGGAATAATTATGCCTTAGTGATGGTGGATCACTATACAAAGTGGGTGTCTGCTGTTCCTTTGAGGAATAAACAAAGTATTAATGTAGCAAACGCATTCCAACATCGAATATTGCCATTTCTACAAAAGTTACCAGAACGTCTTCTAACAGACAACGGCAGAGAATTTATAGGGCCAGAATTTGAAGATCTTTTAAAACGACAACAGATTAAACATGTACTGACTACTCCTTATACACCATCCTCCAATGGAGCTGTCGAGCGGGTAAATCGCACCATTAGTCAGTACCTTAGAATGTCCATAAAGAAGTCAAATAAGTGGGATGAAGAGTTGTCCCAAGTTTTATTGGTTTACAATCATACCACACATGCAGAGACTAATATAACTCCCTGTGAAAATATACTAAAGAGGGCGCATGAGCTACATACGGGACTTCCGTTGCCTGTTGAGGAAGAATGTTGGTCAGCTAGTCACGAGAGATTTGTTCCTTATGAATTGCATCAGATGGTGGGCTTAAAAGTTCATCTTCCCGGAAATCTGACGACAAATAAATTCCATCCGAGATATAGTGGCCCGTATGAAATAATCCAAGTGAATGATAACAAGGTCACCTATGTAATAAAATCCTCAGAGGACGGAAAACAATATCGAGCTCACCATCGGCAGTTAAGAATATGGAAAATGCCCCCTGATTATTTGATGAATAACCCGACATTCCAAAGATATGCGTTAAATGAAAATCAAGAGCCAATGTTGGGTAATGAAGATAGAGTTGAGGAAATTTTTGAAAACGAAGAAGTGGAAGTACCATTCACTGAACATGATGACATGAATGATTTTGATATGGATGATGACGATGACGATGATGACTCATTTGTAGGGTTTACTATTGATGAGGAAATATTAGCCACCATTAAAGGAAAATTTGTAGAACTGTTAAAAGAACAGGAAAAGATAAATTTAGGGTTAGGAAAGATATTAGATAAGGGAATAGGAAGTAGGCAGTTAGAGATAGATAGGTAAGATAGGATCAGAGTAAAAATAGTTCCTCAGTGAAGAGGAGGAAATTAAATGAATATTTAGCCTGGGAAACCCTCTGATTTGATAGAGGAGCGCCCGAATTCCGTTGGGAGTCTATGCAAGCTCCCCCAGAAAATTTGAGGGAATCTTACCCCACTGAACAAAACCTTTGAGGAGCGCATTCAAGCGTATTCAACGCCAATAGTGGGAATACCATTGTGGGAAGCCAGTCCGAAATAGAGGCATCTTTTAGGATCATGAACAAAATGAAGTAAAGATCAAACATAGTTCTTCCTGATGAGCTTAGTCCTTGGGGGTTTTGAAAAGCGTAGATAGATACGGTAATTGAATCGGCTAACGGAGCCAATTACGTCGAAAGAATAGCTAATACTCGTCCTTTACACGGTCGCGCGGTGCCGTGTCAGGAGCTTGACCTAATAGTTTTTCCTTTTATGATAGAGCGGAGAGCGCGCAGAATAAAAATAAAAAGTAAAAAATAGAAATAAAATGCAGCAAATTATTAATAAGGATATATATTTGATATTCCTAAGAATTCATATTAAAGAAATTTATAAATATTTCATAATTTACGTTTTAAAAAGCGTCATTTTTTTATTTTTTTACAATTTTAAGGTGCTAGGACACTCATGGGTGGAAGATCTAAAAAGGCATACACCCGGAAATTGCTCCCAGAGCGAAGTAACATTTGAACATTATCCGGGGAAGGGTCTAAGATTTTTTTTCTTAACTTCTACTAGATCCCATAGTCATACCCCAATACACCCCACTGATGATCTTTTACACTTATTCCTTGAAGCCGTACCAACAAGATTATCTAAAACCAAATCTGCTATGAGGGACCTGGGCGTACTGTATACATAGCCAACTTTCAGTTACCAAAATGACAAGATTCGGCTAGGCGATTTTTACGCGCTCTAGAGCGGTGCGCCAGGACAACCCTCGTGAAGGTGATTCCTAATGACCCCGTTCCTAGATCTGGTTGAGTATAATCGCCAGCTAGTTCAAAAATACCCACCTGGTGTGCAAGATCACTACAACAGCGCTCCCGAATATTCTGACCATATTCTAAATCGCCAGGCGATCCAGATGCACTCCCATATCAGACAGTTGCGAACCGCAGAAATCAATTGGCATAGGAAGAACTCATACCCTGTCATATATGCCGTTCAAGATATGGGAGGGGGTACAAGAGGCAGAAATAGGGATTTCTTAGAAGGAAGGATTCATACCCTGGGAGAACAATCCTTTCTCAGGGATGGATTACATCCGACCCGGGCTCTGAGTAGGAAGTTGTTTGGAAAAATGAAATCCTCCGGGGTCTTTGGGGAAGAGATGAAAGGGGAAACTGTGCCTACAGAAGCAGAGGAGCAAGAACCAGCCGTCGTCTCAGGGACGAATGTACAAACTAATGAAAGTTTAAATGAAATACGGGCCCCTTTGGAGGAGATGGTGATCCTCAGCGAAATAAGTGGAGAAAGTAGTGGAGAGGGGCAAATGAACCGAAGCCCATCTGTGCCACTAGTAAATACAGCGGCAACTTTGCCCGTGGCCGCGACTTCAACAACTGTGTCTGGCCCGGTGGTGACCCCAGGGACGGACATGATAACATCAACTCCCCGTCCTCGGGGGCATTCCCCAATACGATTTGGGGACATTGACCCTCACACTCTGAGTGTGAGTGTTACAACGGATATAGTGGAAGAACGACGAAGTCGGTCGGTGGTTCGTAGGAGAGAACGGCCAACTCCTTATCAAAGACCTGGAGTTGAGCAGTCACAGCGTCCGGCCACAGTGGTCCCGAATCAACCGGTCGCAGCCTTAAGAGTGCCAAGAGAAGCTTCTGTTGTTTCTGTGGTGGGGAATACACAGACTGAGTTGGAACGGAGGGTACAGGATTTCCTGATACACACTCAGGGGTTCTTGTCAGCATTTGGCGAGAATCTAACTATAGATGAATTGAAAAGGCGAATCAATCAGATATTCGGCCTATAGACTCGGGGTCTATCCAAACACATGTTTTTTAAAAAGAAAATTTTATTTTTGTTCTTATGACATGAAGGTTTAACGCCAAAGAAACTTTAGTTATTATTTGTTTTGAGAGAATTTATTTTTGTTTTTACATTTTTTTTAAGAAGTATTGTAAGTAAGGCTGTTGATTTTCGTTTGACGGCTACAAAGGAAATGAAATTTATTGATTTTTATTGATTTAGTTTTGTTGATTTTTTTGATTTGTTATTTGAAAAGGAAAAAGGGGAGTATCTCAGGGATAACTTCCCGGTTGATTGTCTTAGGAAAACGAGGAGTAACCCCAGTGTCCAACGTGCGTCAATACTGGAATTGACGGGTGGGGAGGAATGAGACGGATTCATCTATGTCTTATTTTCCTACCCCACAGATAAATAACAACTGACGAAGACTCGACAAGAGAGTTGACCTCCTAATTAGAGAGGAGAGAATAATAAGTATTATTCCATACCATATTATTGACGGTCTTTGAAGTATTCGACATCAGGAACATTGCCGTATTGTTCCCTATAAAGGGTACTACATCTTGTTTTGTTGTTTTGTTTTCTTAATGAGTTAATTAATAGGAATAATAAAATAGTAATCCTAATATTATTAAAATAATGTAGATTAAATTGAGATAAGAAGGAAATTATTAAATTTTGTTTGTTGATTCTTTGCAGTTAAAGTTAGAAGTTGAATTGATAAGTAGTTATAAAAAGCCAATTAAATCAAATTAAATTAAAAAATCAAATTTGAGTATGCTATGAATTCAGATATGCTACGTTTTAGAGTAAGCCAAAAGAGTTTTATTGCATTATCTGAATTCTTTATATAAATTTAAAAAAAGTAATTTTCTGGTGACCATGAAGAGATTTCTTACCCAAGCTTAATTTTTAATTTTTTCGCTCTAGGTCCGGATTGAAGAAAGCTTCCTAGGATTTTGAAGCGAGCTGTTCCATCTTAAGCGGATACTTTCAAACATCAAGTGAGTCCTCTGAGGGCCCATTTTTACCCACATTCAAGAAGATACAATTTTGAAAGATGTCGTCATTTCCACCAAAGGTACTGAGAACCTAAACGAGTAATTTAAATAATCTTTACCTATAAAAGAACTCTTCTTCAAAGAGTAATTATCAGTCAACATACCAGAACTACTACCTGGAATAATTTCATTTACAAATAGAAGCTTGTCAATATCAAAGAAATCTTTATTAGCTACAAGAATAATAATAATCTACGTTCGTACCTGCCAGAAATCTACTTTGAGTAGATTCTGCCATTTATTGTGATAGTGCCCAAAGAAACCTTGTAAATTTAGGAAACACCCCAATAATTTTTGCACACCAAAAACAAAGACTCCCTTATAAACATAAAGTAAATTTGTAAATATAAAAAGATCTCACACATAGATATTCATTCCTTGTACATAAACACGAATATATAAAAGAAGTAACAAAGACCAAGCATTTAAAGTAGTTCATTATAGACAAATAGAAGTTAATAAAATTACCACAGATTAATGCCATTACAAATAAATAGGCGTTCATAAATAAAACTGTAAGTTATTAAAAAGATTACTTTGAGTAATCAAAAATAGAATTATAAGAATATTATAAAATATAACTTTTTATCTACAAACCTATAAACATTACCAATAATAATTATTGAATCCTGTAAAAAGAAAAATTAACACTTGCTAAAAATAAAACCACTGTTAGAAACAAATACCCCAATTAAAACTTTTGTAATAATATAAAATAAAATTTGCTTTCAAAAAAAAATATTTAAAGCAAAGTCATTCTTACATATAAAGGAATTTTTTTTCTATTTTTATCTATATATTTTATATTATTTTTCATTATTTATTGGATTTATTATACACATTGTAGTGAGCTGCCCTTAGTGGTTTTGTATCATATTTCATAGGTACCATATGATGTATATTTTATATTCTTTGGGGGGTATTTTTTTACTTTTGTCGTGTATGAGAGTGTTATGAAGGGGGAGAATAATTGTGTTGCTGTGAGTGATGGGTGTTCTGACGCCAACGAGTAGTCCTTCAGTTCTCTTTCCCTTGGTCTTCCTAGTTTCGCGGCATCCATCACTCTTTCACGTTTGAATGATACGATTGGGAATGATTGTAGATTACTGTTAATTAATTGATGTTTTATGTATATATTTCGTCTTTCCGTAGGAATTATTATTTAATATTTTCTTTGAGATTTTGATTGTTTGAAGTGAAGCTAGGTGGAGATTTGGACAAATTTGTTGATAGATGGTTCCTGTAGCTGGTGATTCTGGGGAATCTTTTTCTTGAATTTGGAATCCTTTTATGGTACGGGTAATTATTTTCTTATCACTTTCATTATTTCATTATTGGTATTTTTCCTTGGACTTAGTGGATTTTATACTTTAAAGGTTTGAAGATTTGTAATAGAAGATTTTGGTTCGGGTGTGTGGAATCCTATAGATGATAGATGGCAAGCGTATGGTGATCTCTTGTGAATTTGGGATCTTTCTATGGTAAGGGTCCCTATTTGTTTATTATTGGTTTAATGATTAATGGAATTTATGATTAATATTATTAAGGTTATATGGTTATTATTAATATTCTTATTCTTGTTTTAGTATTTCTAGTTTTTTATGAGTAGTAAGGTAATAGAATGTTGTTTTTATTTTAAATTTGCAGTTTGGTAGTGTATACCGTCGCTCATTTCTTTTGGTGAAGGTCTGATGCTGTCTGTGGGACCGTAGAGGAAGAAGTAGTAACAAAAAACTGGTCAACACCATTGGCCAGGTAGGATTTATTTATTTTGGTTATTTGTATTTTTATTTTTTTTATTCTTATGATACATTTTTTAATAATAATTGATTTTTTACGTAAGATTATTTTGTAATGTTAATTTAATTTTGACTGATTTAAGATGTCAATGCTGCATTTTAATAGTACTTCACTTAATGATTGTTTAATTTGTTATTTTTAATTGCTTAGATGCTTCTACAATCTTTTTTTGTCAGGTTAGGATTTTTGTTTCTTTATTATTATATAACTTTTTATTTTCATTTTTATATATTATATGTCATGTTAGAATTTGTTAATTTTTTTTGCATTCCAGTTTTTTTCCTTTGGCTGGTCTTGCGTCCATTTTGGATTTTTTTTTGGACCTCGTTTTTTTCCGGAGCTTCAACCTGTTTTTGGTCTCCATCCATATTGTCCTGTTGCTGCTGGTTACCGACGAGTTTGGTACTTGGGTACCAATTTCAACCAACGGTGTGGTACACCTAAAACGTAATTGTGTACTGGTGCGGTACACCTAAAGATTGACAGTAAAATTGGAAATTAAAGTATAAAATTATATGTAGAAAAAAAATGAAAGACTTCAAACAGAAAAAGATCCAATAATTGAAAGAAAGGAAAGTTGACAAAATAAAAAGGGAATAACAAATTTGAAACGTAAAAGTATTAAAGAAAGAAATAAAGTATTGAAAATTAGATAAACATTTATTTTGAAAATTTGAAAATTAGAAAAACATTTATTTTGACAAAGGGAAAAACATTTGAAAGTTTAAAAAAAAAACTTAAATAAATAAAACTTAAATAAATTGAGTGATAACTAAAATTAGAAAAACATTCAAAAAAAGTTAAACTGTAAAAGGATTGGTACCATAAATAGTGTAGGTACCATAATTCGTGACATTAAAGTGGTATTTCAAAAACAATAAAGTGGTACCATCTTTGACTAATTCAAAATTGACATTTATTTCGAATAAAATTTTTACATTTTATTATTGATTATCATTTATTTTATTTTTTTATAAATATTATATGTTGTAGATGTTGTAGGTATAGGTGTGGTTTGTAATATATGGTATATTGTAATACCTGGTGGTGGAATTAGTAGGTGCGGTAGTATAGTATTATTGGAATAACGTGTGTATTAGTGGTATCGGTGTAGGTGGTATCTGTATTGGATTACCGTGTTTTCTTTGTAATTAAGTAGTATTCGGAATACCTTATAAATTTTTTTTGTATCTGTGTATTGTGTATAATTTTATGACAAACATAATTGGTGTGGACCGCTATTTAATAAATTAAGGTGTATGTGTCTTTTTTTTGTATCCCCAATATCCATCCTGGAAGGCAGCCTCACTCCTTCATAATTCAAGTTATTGTAGTTAGTTTTTTTTCAGTAAAATCTGCTACATATTTGTGGCGCCCAACGTGGGGCTGTCTCGAAGGATAGGTGAGGGGACGTAGTGTATAGTAAGCTAAAGTAGTATAAAGTAGTAGTAAGTAGAATATAGTAGTAAGTAAGTTGTAGTGTAAAGTAAACATGGCTACGAATGAGGAGTTGCGGGTGGAGTTAGAAAGGTATAAGGAGGCTTTGCGCAAGAAAGAGAAGGAGAATGAAGAGTTGATAGAGAAAATGCAAGAAATGCAAAAGGGGATGGAGGATATGGAAAGGCGAATGGAAGAGAGAATGGAAGAGAAAATGGCTGTGAAAATGGAGGAAATGATGAATAAAAGGTTTGCTGATGGGATTGGAGGGAACGGAATGAATGGAACCCAACAAAGGGTGACCTCTACTCCAAAGGTAGTAAATGTAAAGAGGAATGGGAAAGTGGAAAAGAAGGACGAGAGAGTGAAGACCAAAGATGATGAAAAAGTGATGTACAAGGATGATGAGTTAAGTGATGTGACTGAGGATGAAGGGGATGGGGATGGAGAGAAGGATGTAAATAAGGTGATGAATGGGAAAAATGGGAAGATTGAGAAAAATGAGAAGAATGGAAAGGTTGAGAAAAAGGATAAAAAGAAGAAGAAAAAGACTTCTAAGAATAGGAGACATGAAAGGAGAATGAAAAGTAAGAGTATAGACTCATTATATAGTAGTTCGGAAGGTGAAGTGAATGTGTTTGAGGGGAATGAGACGGGATCTGGTTCTGAGTCTGAGCGTAGAGTGAAAAGGAGTGTGTTAATTCGGGACATCCCAAAAATTAATAAATTTAATGTGTATGGTACGAAAGAGGTTGAGGAGTTCTTTAGGGAATATGAGGGTTATTGTAGGGAGAGGTTTGATGAGAATAAGGGCTTTTGGGTGAAAGAGTTGGGCGAATTTTTAGAGGGGCGAATGTTGGAATTTTATAAGGCTGTCAGTGTGGGTGAGCCAAAGTATGAAGTGGTTAAACAGAGAATCATGGACCAGGTTGGGAGAGTGAAAGGGGGAGTGAAGTATAGAAAGGTGAATGATTTTGATAAGGCTAGGCGTGGTAAGAAAGAGTGAAAGGATTGATATGTATGCGCACCGATTGGAAACCTTGGCGAGAAAGAAGTTTGGGGATGATGATGTGGACGGGAATAAGAGATTGTTGAAGAAGTTTTTGGATACAGTTCCGACCTCGGTGACAGAATATGTGAATGCGAAGGAAAGAGAAAATGAGATGGGCGGGAGAACGATTGACTTGGGAAGATGTTTTGGAAATTGTAGAAGATAGGGAGTTTGAAGGAGAGCGAGAGGAGAATGAACGACGAGAAGTGTATAGTGGTAGGGGAATGAATGCGAGTGAGAGGGTGTCACAACCACCCCAGTATAAATCATATAGGGACGCACTGAAAGCTAACCCCTATGAAGTAATGGTGAAGTTTTTTGAAGATTTTTACGGTGGTTTTGGAGATGATGAAAGACAGGTGAATGCAGGAGGTGTGGGTAATTTTTTTTCTGGTCGACAAGCTGGTGGAAATGTGAATGTGAGAGGGAATGATGGACATAACCAAGGTCAAAGGTATAATCAGGGTCAAGGGATTAGAGGTCGTGGAAACCAAGAAAATGTGAGTGCAAATAGGGATGTGAAGTGTTTTCGTTGTGGGAAGATGGGCCATATGATATCAGAATGTAGATGGGCAACTGGTGCTTGTTTTAGCTGTGGGCAAGTGGGTCATTTGGCCATGAACTGTACGGATCCGCAAAGGGCTGGGTGTAGGAGATGCGGAGGTGTGGATCATTGGGTGCGTGATTGTCCTCAGGGTGTAAGAGCGAGGCAACCGTTATGTGGGAACTGTGGTGTCGAGGGGCATTTTTCTAGGATGTGCGGGTCCCCTAGAAACACTTGTACTAAATGTGGGAAAATAGGGCATGTGGCTGGAATGTGTTGGAGTGGGAGGCACCGTACAGGTCAGATTAATCCTGGTGTGCTAGGTCTTGGTACTGGTGCTAGTGGTCCGGTTCAACCGGTTAGTGGTCAGGCTGTTGGACTGAATAGGAATGTAAATGTGAGTGAGGTAGGGGTGAACACTGTACAAAATCAGGTAAGAATTAACAATTCGGGAAACGGGTTGCCTTGAGGGTTGCAACTGGTGAACCCTCAGGTGAGATTAGGTTGTCACAGATAGGGGATGTAAGTGTCGATGTGTTTTCAGTTGGTCCTGTGAATGAATGTATGAGTATTAAGGTTTATTGTGGAGGTATTGAAGTTCGTGCTTTGATTGATACTGGGTGTATGGTTAGTGTTGTGTATAAAGGAGCATATGATAGGATGAATATAAGGGAAGATCAGAAAGAAGTCGGTAGGGGGTCATATTAAAGGAATTAGTAATGTGTTGGTACCTGTGGAAGTTAAATTTAGAGAGAGCGTTAAAATAGGAGGAATAGGCATGGAGGAGAGTGAGTTTTATGTGATTGATAGTAGGAACGAAAAGTATGATGTGTTATTGGGATATAAGTTTTTGAGTGCAAATGGGATAGTTATTCATCCTGATCGAAGGATGATAGAGAAGAAGGTGAATAAGGATGGGAAATGTCAGATGTATGTGAATGAGTTAGGGAATGTAGATGTGAAATTGGTTAAAGGCGTGGAAGTGTTTGCTTTAGAGGATAGGTCTTTGAAGACGGACGAAGTAGTAAGTGTGAAAGTAGGTTGGAATACGAATGTGGGTGTGGATGAAAACCAGAATAGCATGTTTCTGGTGGATGGTTATGATGCGAGGTATAGGGTGAAAAGGGTTGCACATGTATTCGATGGTATAATAGATTTGAATAATCCTAGGGTATGTATGCAGAAGGTGCCTGATGTGAAAAAGAAGAGAGTGAGAGGTATAAGGGTTGGTGATGTAGTTGGTAGTTTGTATTCTGTTTTTGTATTAGAAAATTCGAGAGAGAATGAATGCTGTGTGTTTGCTGGTGATATTGAGAAGAAAAAGGATTGGGTGTATGATGAAATGGTTGATAAAGTAAAATTACCGGAAGGTTTGAATGAAGTGAGAAGACAAAAGGTTTTACGAATGTTATGGGAAAGAAGAAAAGCGCTGAGCCAGGGCGATGAAGATTTTGGGGATGCAAAATTGCCAGCGTTTCGCATAGTGTTAGCGGAAGATACCCTAATATACCAGCGACCTCGTCACTTTCCCCCCCCAGTTGCGAATGAGATTGAAGAGCAGTGTGAAGAGTTAGAGCGAATAGGTGTGTTGGAAGAGAGTGTGAGTCCTTGGAATAGTCCGATTGTGCCTGTGCGAAAACCTGATGGACGGTTGAGGTTGTGTATTGATTATCGTAAGGTGAATGAAAAGACTGTGAAAGATAGGTTTCCTATGTGTGTAGTTAGAAATGCGTGTATAGTATGTATGGGATGAAAGTTTTTACAAAAATGGAATTGGTGCGTGGGTATTATCAGATGCCAGTGGAAGAGGATAGTAGGTGTGTGACTGCCTTTCGACTGCAAAGCGGCATTATCAGTTTAGGAATTTGAGCTTTGGGTTAGCGAATGCTCCTGCAGCATTCCAGAGGGCGATGAATGTGGTTATGAATGATTTTCCCAGTAAGAATGTGATGGTGTTTATAGATGATATATTAGTGATGAATGAATCTTTCTCTGAGCATTTAAAGTTAGTGAATGATGTGTTGAAAAAGTTAGAGGAGATAGGGATAAAAGTGAAAGTCGAAAAGTGTGAGTGGTTTGCGGATGAGGTTGAATTCTTGGGACATAAGGTGAGTGCAACAGGTTTGAAAAAGGCTGAAAGTTTATTGAAAAAGTTCGGCAGTTTCCAAAGCCGAGGAATGTTAGAGAGTTGAGAGGATTTTTAGGTTTGGTAGAGTTTGGAAGGAAGTTTATGAAAGACTGTTCGGGAGTGATGAAACCTTTGACTGAATGGACTGGGAAAAAGAAGAGTACAATTGTGAAGTGGAATGATAAAATGAATGAAGCGTTTGAAAAGTTGAAAGCGGAAGTCGCGAAGGATGTAGAGCTGGCCTATCCGGATTATAGTGAGAATGCGAAACCTCTGGAAAGTGTATACAGATGCAAAGTGGCGTATGTATGGGAGGTTGTTTAATTGCACGAACAGGTAACTGGATGGGATGAAAGAAACGAGGATTGCAATATGTTTCGAAAGCGCGTTTAGTATGACAGAGCGAAAGTATTCTACGATTGAAAGAGAGTTGGCTGCTTTGAGGTTTTGTTTGAAGTCGTTGCGTCCGTTTTTGTATGGAATTAAGTTCATTGTGCGAACGGATCACCAACCCTTGGTGTATTTGCAGAGAATGAGGATCGTTGATAGTCGGCTTGCAAGAACTTTGGAAGATTTGAGTGATTTTGATTATGTGGTTGAGTATGTGCCAGGTGAAAGGAATGAAATTGCTGATTTGATGTCGAGAATGCCTGGGAGTGAAAGTATGAATGAAAAGGTAGTGATAGACCCGGAATATTTGCCTAAGGGATTGATGAAGGGAAAAGAAAGTCAGGGTGGGGGTGATTCTATGTTCGAAAGTGTGTTGTATGGGTTACAGGATTTAGCTAGGGATAGGTTGGTCTCGAGAGTGCCTGAGTATGGAAGAATTGCGAAGGGAAGTTATGACTGAGGTGTGTAAGAAACCTGAGCAGATAGGGATTAGGAAGGTGAAATATTTTATGAAGGAGTTAAAGGCTATGTGTAACGTAGGTGTGCTTCCGGTGCAAGAGGTATTGGTTGTTGTGAGTAAGTTGTTTAAGATAGTTGTATGTGTGCATTATGGTGGAGAGAGACCAGTTTTGTATAGGAGTGAGGGTGTAAGTGGTGCAAAAGTGGGTGAGCTTCATTTACAGTGTTTAAGTGGCGTACATTACAATTGGGTAATCGAGAAAAAGAGCTATGATAGGAAGTATGTGTTGGAATCGGAGTTGGAGGAGTGTCTGGTAGAGAGTGATGAGAATGTAAAAATGATCTGTCCAGGGGAAATCGAAGAGGTTGTGTACTGTGAAATCATGGGATAAGGGAAGAATGGAGGTGAAAGTGCAGGTGAATGGGAGAGTATTTTGTGGACTGATTGATACTGGGGCTCAGATTTCTTTAGTGAATGCATCTGTGGTACGAGAGATGGAGCGAGTGACGTGGCAGATAGAGAGGAGGAGTACGAATGTGAAGATCAAAGGGATTGGGTCAGGTGATTTTGTCGCTTTTGAAGAGGTTTTGTTAAAGGTAGAAATAGGAACGTTAGGGGAAGTTGAACATAGGTTTGTTGTGCTGGACGAGGAGCGAATGCCGTATTGTTTTTTGTTTGGGATTGACTTTTTGAGGGTGAATAGGTTGTCCGTAGATGTAGGGAATGAAAGGTTGTTGAAGGGAAGTCGTGAGATTGTTAGAATGCAGAAGGAGAATGTGTGTGTTGTTGATTTTGTTGGCATGGTGAGAGTTGGTGTAGGGGATGAAGAACTGTTAAGTATGAAAGATATTGAAGTAATGCAAGAGGAATGTCTAATGGTATGTGAGCTGAGAAAATGTATCTTGTCGGGTAAGGAAGTGTGTAGGTGGGACCAGTTGATAGAAGATTTTAGGGTATTTGCGAAAAGGTTTGTTGTGTGTACTAATGTGGTGTATTATATTCGGAAAGTAAGAGAAGAGGATTTGTATGTACCTGTGTTTTCTGTGGTTGGAACGGTAGGGATGGCGTTAGTGATCCACCGTAGGTATGGCCACATGGGGAAGTTTAAATTGTGGGAATGTATGAAAGAGAGAGTGTTTAATCCTTGGTTAAGGAAAATAGTAAATGATGTTGCAACTACTTGTGAGGAATGTCAGAAAGGGAAGTATCAGAGAATGTATGTGAAACCCCCTGTGTTACGAATGGATGTGAATGAACCTTTTGAGTTAGTAGTGATCGATTGTGTTTCTTTGCCAGTGACTGCGAGTGGGTATGTAGGAATGGTGGTGATGGTGGATCACAAAAGTAAGTTTGCATATGCTGTGCCGGTGAAGAATAAGACTAGTGCGAATGTGGCTAGGGTGGTAAGGGAAGTTTTGTTGCCGATGTGTGTATGTAAACCGAAGCGAGCGAATGTTGAGTGATAATGGACCGGAGTTTGTAGGGCAGGTGTTTGAGCAAATGTTGAGTGATTGGGGCATTGAACATGTGAGAACGACGCCGTATATGCCGAGTTCGAATGGGTTAGCAGAGAGGACGATTCGAACATTGAGTGAAATGTTACGAATGATGAGTGAAAGAGAGACTGATTGGGATTATTGGTTAGGAAGAGTGTTGTGGGCTTATAATATGACTGTGCATAGAGTAACTGGTATGTCTCCTTGTATGTATGTGATGAATTTTGAAGTTTGTGAAACCCAGGCTTGGGTTACCTGAAGGTGATAGGGACGTTTGGAGAAAGGGTAGTTTAAAGTTTGCCAGTTTTAAGGTAGGGGATAAGGTTTTGAAGGAAGTGATTGAGAAAGGTCGGTTGAATGTGAGTAAGATGAGAGAAAAGTTCGAAGGGCCGTATATTGTAAAAAGGGTTATGTCTAATGGGGTTAGTTATTTGTTGGAGGGTGAGAACGATGGTGGTACGAATGAGTTTCGGGCCCATCAGGTACAGTTGAGGCCGTGGAGGGAACCTCCTGGTTATCTTAAGATTCATCCCGTATATAGGTTTCTGGTGAATGAGGACGATTTGAATGAGAATGGGGATATAGTGGATGATTTATGGTTAAAGGGGAAAGAGTTAGTGTTGGTGGAAGAGATACGAAAGAAGAAGCGTAAAAGAGGAATATCGGGTAATGTTAGCAAATTAAGGGTGTTGTTTAACGATGATAATGAGAATGATGAGTATTTTTCAGGGTTTTGGTGGGATAATGGGAATAACGAGCAGAGTTTGAGAAAAAGTACTTACACTGTATGCAAGTTTCCTTTGGATGAAAATGAGAGTGTGTTGGCAGGATTGAGAAATATCAGAGATAGGAGTGTGCATATGGAAGTGGTTGATTTGAGTAAATTTTGTGTGGAATTGGATGAAGTAGTGAATGTTATAAAGGCGAATGCTAGGATGAGAGAGATCGAGAAAGAGATTGCAGAAATGTCAGAAATGTCTGAGCTATTACCTAGGGAAGGAAGTGTGAATGAAGTAGGAGAGACTGATGAAAGAGCGGAAGGTGGGAATAAACCCAGTGAACAAGTAAAGGAATATGAGAAACCGTTTACTAGGAGTAGAGGAGTTGTAAAAGAGTATGATTGGGTGATGACAACGGCGTTATAGATGGATATGAATGTTGGGATAAATATGATACAAACTTAGGTGGGAGGGATGTGGTGAGCTGCCCATAGTGGTAGTTCTTCTTTTTTTTGTATCATATTTATGTATATTTTATTTTGGGGTATTTTTAATTTTGTCATGTATGAGGGTGTTATGAAGGGGGAGAATAATTGTGTTGCTGTGAGTGATGGGTGTTCTGACGCCGACGAGTAGTTTCATTTCAGTTCTCTTTCCCTTGGTCTTCCTAGTTTCGCGGCATCCATCACTCTTTCACGTTTGAATGAAACGATTGTGAATGATTGTAGATGAGTGTGATTAATCGATTTTTCATATATATATTTCGTCTTTCCGTAGGAATTATTATTTAATATTTTTTTGAGATTCTGAAAGTTTGAAGTGAAGCCAGGTGGAGATTTTGGAAAATTCTGTTGATTGATGGTTCCTGTAGATTGGTTCTGTGGAATCTTTTTCTTTTGGATTTGGAATCCTTTTATGGTACGGGTAATTATTTTTCTTATTATTTTAATTATTTCATTATTGGTATTTTTTCTTGGACTTAGTGGATTTTATACTTTAAAGGTTTGAAGATTTGTAGTAGAAGATTCTGGTTCTGGTGTATGGGATCCTATAGATGATAGATGGTATGGTGGCAAGCGTATGGTGATCTTTCTTGTGGATTTGGGATCTTTCTATGGTAAGGGTCCTTATTTTGTTTTATTATTGGTTTAATGATTAATGGAATTTATGATTAATATTATTAAGGTTATATGGTTATTATTAATATTCTTATTCTTATTTCAGTATTTCTATTTTTTATGAGTATTAAGGTAATAGAATGTTGTTTTGTTTTGAATTTGCAGCTTGGTAGTGTATACCGTCGTTCTTTTCTTTTGGTGAAGGTCTGATGCTGTCTGTGGGACCGTAGAAGTAGAAGTATCGGTGTGAAAAAAAACTGGTCAGCACCATTGGCCAGGTAGCTATTGAGTATTATTTTTGTTTGTATTTTTTTTCTTATTATAAAATTTTTTAATTTAAATAATTGAGTTTTTAATGGTTCAACTGTTGAAGTTTTTGCATTGAAATTTTGGATTTAAATTGATTGATTATGTTAATGATAATTAATATTAATGTTAATGTTAATGATTAATGATTATTTGACTTATATTTTAATTGCTTATATTTATTTACTCTAGTTGTCAGGTTAGGAATTATGTAACTTTTTATTTAATTTTTTTTCTATATTCTTGTCATCATCATATTGGGATTTGTTTAATTTTGTCTCGTTCCAGTTTTTTTTTGGGACTTCATTCTTTATGTGACCAGTTCTTCTGTGGCTGGGTTGTTTCAAGTGGAAGCTGGATTGCAGAAAGAGACTTTGTACATGGGTACCAACTGAACTTTGGGTACCGACTGAACTTAACGGTGTGGTACACCTAAAAAAAAACGTAAACGGAAACACCTAAACGGAAAAATAACAATTGGAAACTTAAACTGAAAGGATTTAAAAAGAAAAGTGAAAATTGTAAAAGGGAAAATAAAGATTATAAAGTAAAAACACAAATTGGAAAATTTAACAAACAGAAAGAGAAAAACTGAAAATATAACGTGGAAAAATTTAAACTGAACCTAAAGTAAAAGTGATCTTGAACAATTTTGAAAGGATATTTTGAAAATTATAAAAGTATTGGTACTATATTAGAAAAATAAACTAAGAGGTACCATAAGTGAGTGGTACCATATTAACAGCCAAATTTGAAAATACAGTGGTATTTCAAATACACAGACAATAAAGTGGTATCATATATGATATACTTAAAAACTTAAAAACAAAAGACATTCAAATTGACATTTATTTCGCATAATTTTTTTTTCATTTATTATTGATTATCATTTATTACATTTTTTTCTATAAATTTTATATGTGGATATGTGGTTATATATTGTAGGTCGAAAGTAAAATTGTAGTAATATTGTAGTATATAGTATACTGTAACATAAGGTGGTGGAACTAGTAGGTGTGGTAGTTTATTTATCTTGGAATAACGTGTGTAATTATTTTGTAGTAAGTAGTAGGTGGTATCAGATCAGGATATTTTTTGTATTTTTGTATACGTACATACGAGTGTATATTTAAGTGTGTTTATATTTAATTAGTATCTAAATTATTACTCAGTGTAGGTTTTTTTATGTAATAAAGGTAAAGTGTATGTGTTTGTCATTTATTCCTCTTCAGTTATCCTGGAAGACAGCCTCACGACCATTTAAATTCAGATTTTGTAGGTTTATTAACGTAAATCTGCTACAAACTCATGATTGACATTCTTACTTCCTACTTTAGCAAACCCACATAATTCTCTTGCACTTCTAAGCAATGGTTTCTCATTTCCGTCTAGATTTGTCCAGTTTCATCTTGTTCACATTCAACTGATTTATTTGCCCGTGATCTGACATACTTTTCCTGATAACCTTGTTCACTAAACTTCTCACTTCCTTCTTATCTCTTCTCCAGCCCAAGAGGACAATATAGCGCTTCCACCTAAAGTTGCAATTTTCAGAAGATCCAGTCTTACTCTATTAATTGTTGTTTAAAATACTTTAACATCTCTTTGCCACCAGTAGATAAAATTAGGCTTTCAAGCAGGATAACTTACTACTTACCATTCTCGTATGTATGAATACTCTTGCACTCGAAAAATGTATTATTTACACACATACCTCCCTCAAAAATAATCATCTTCCTGATATATATATATATATATATATATATATATATATATATATATATATATATATATATATATATATATATATATATACTCTCTCTCTATATATATATATATATTTATGGCATAGTGTATTAATACACTAATCTCAATACCCTCACCTCACTCATCCATAGCCAACACATACAACGGTACAACCTTTAATACACATACAGACACCTACATTCCTATTCGCCTCACGCACAGTAGGTCTGTGAGTCCAGAACCTCCTAGCCATGCCCACTGATGGCTGGAATATCTTGACTTGGTTCAGACTGAGGCTGGGGTTACTATCACCCTGATAACTGTGCACCTTTCCACTTTGTATGGGCCCACTGGTCGGGGAGCTTCGAAAATAGCAACCTTTCCCCCGATTGTCGTGGTAAAATAACAAATAAATAAATAAAATAAATATATTATATATATAATATGGTCGATGTGAGGGGAGAACGTCATGTGTGTCATAGGTAAGTCTAATATTTTTGGGGGTTTTGTTTAGGGGGGGATTATTGTTCAGGAAAACTATTGGATGGAGTCCAGGTATGCGTCGATTATAGGAAGTTGAGTGATATAACGATTTTTGACCCGGAGCCAACGACCACAGTGGAGGACTTGTTCTTCCAATTTGCTAAGGTTAAATTCTTTTTGAAGTTCGATCTTTCGAAAGGGTATTGGCAAATCCCGATTCATAAAGAAGACATTCAGAAAACAGCGTTTGTAGTCCATGAAGGACATTACGAGTTCCTTAGGATGCCCTTCGGTTTAGTTAACGCCGGTGCAACACTTACAAGGGTATTAAGGAACGTAATCGGGGATATGCAATTTACAAAATGTTATATCGACGATATAAAGGTGCATGATAGGAGAGAATGGCGGGGTTTTGTATGGGGGCATGGTTGTGGCCCACCTGGGCCAGGGGATGAACCCTTACATTGACGATTTACCATAGTGAGGGTCCGTCGCGGTCCCATGATGCTCTAGGGTGGATTTTCTGTCTGTGACGAGCTCTCACTAATTAATGGTACAGAAGGGGCGGTCTTGGCTTTCTTTTCGACGTTTGTCATGTTCTACTGCTTTTCTTTTCCGATGCTTGTAGCGCACCTTACCCCCAATCTTGGGGCAAAGAGGAAGGTGAAGAAAGAAAGAAAGAAAGAATATATATATA
>JABUQX010069856.1:0-31101 GCA_015478945.1 Trachelipus rathkii | reverse complement strand
AATGATACTATATGATGGAATGCTGAGTTCTAATAGGTTTGAAGGTATTTCGAAACCAAAATATCTTACTAGTATCTTTTCCCGAGATCCGATGAAATGTCACTTAAGTTATTGACATCTCTCATACCATATATTTGGGAATAGATTGGAATTATTTCTAAGAATAATTGGTGTGCAAACGTATATCATATTGCTGGCTAAAGTAATAAATTATTTCGATGTGTTTAAAGGAATGCGAATAAACGGAAATTTTTATGCATTTTCAACCTAAGATACCAAACTATCTCATATCTTTAACAAAACTAATAAATTTTATAAGGTTTAAACACCTAATTTATCGAAATATTTTAATGTTACTTCTATCCATATTATATACGTTTTTACCGATTATATGTTAAATTTATTTAATCTTATTTCTATCTATATTATAGGAGAAGTCGTTTCCGTTAGGGACGTTTCATCGAGTATCGAGAAAGAGCTGATATTTAGATATTTTGGTTTCCGAATACGTTCAAACGTAGTATACCCGGGGAGCCCTTTAAACAGTAACATTTCTAAGGACCCTTTCACCCTATGTGTCGTAACCTCGAGGTCTAAGTTCCCAAAACCTTAAAAAAAATTTGTGAAGTCTCAATGGGAAAAAAATTTTTCCAAAAAAAAATTTATGCGATAGGGAACTTAGACATCGAGGTTACGTCACATAGGGAGATCGAGGTCGTTGAAATGATACTATATGAAAGGACTATTGAGTTTTAATAGGTTTGAAGGTATTTCGAAACCAAAATATCTTACTAGTATCTCTTCCCGAGATCCGATGAAACGCCACCTACGGAATAGACTTTTCTCATACTATTTATTTCGATGTGAGGGTTTTAATGTATGCGATTAAACTGAAATTTTAATGCTTTTTTTTTTTTAACCTTAGATACCAAACTAACTCATATCTTTAACAAAATTAATTAATTTTACAAAAGTTTAAACACTTATTTATCAAAATATTTCAATGTTACTTCCATTCATATTATATACGTTTAAACGATTATATGTTACAATTACTGAACCGTATTCATACCTATATTATAGGAGAAGTTGATTCCGTTAGCGACGTTTCATCGGATATTGAGGAAGAGTTGATATTTAGATATATTAGTTACAGAATACGTTCAAACGTAGTATAACCAAATAGCATTTGAAACAGTAACATTTCTAAGGACTCGATCTCCCTATGTGTCGCAACCTCGATGTCTAAGTTCCCGAAACCTTAAAAAAAAATTTGTGACGCCTCGATAAAAAAAAATTTTTTTCCAAAAAACATTATGCGATTGGGAACTTAGACATCGAGGTTACGTCACATTGGGAGATCGAGCCCGTTGAAATGATACTATACGAATTAATATTTAATTTTAATAGGTTTGAAGGTATTTCGAAACCAAAATATCTTACTAGTATCTCTTCCCGAGATCCAATGAAACGACACTTACAGAATAGACTTCTCTCATAATATTTGTAAGATTAAATTTGAAATATTTCTATAAATAATTGTTGCTCAAACGTATATCATAAAGTTGACTAGAGTAATAAATTATTTTGATGTGAGTGTTTTAAGGTATGCGATTAAACTGAAATTTTAATTCTTTTTTTTAACCTTAGATACCAAACTAACTCATATCTTTAACAAAATTAATTAATTTTATAAAAGTTTAAACACTTATTTATCAAAATATTTCAATGTCACTTCTTTTTTTTAACCTTAGATACCAAACTAACTCATATCTTTAACAAAATTAATTAATTTTATAAAAGTTTAAACACTTATTTATCAAAATATTTCAATGTCACTTCTATCCATATTATATACGTTAAACGATTATATGTTAAAATTATTTAATCGTATTCATATCTGTATTATAGAAGAAGTTGATTCCGTTAGCGACGTTTCATCGGATATCGTGGAAGAGCTTATATTTAGGTATTTTGGTTTCAGAATACGTTCAAACGTAGTACAACCGAGTAGCCTTTGAAACAGTAACGTTTCTAAGGACTCGATCTCCCTATGTGTCGTAACTTCGATGTCTAAGTTCTCAAAAACCTAAAAAAAATTTGTGAAGCCTCGATTAAAGGAAAAAAAATTTCCAAAAAAATTTATGCGATCGGGAACTTAGACATCGAGGTTACGTCACATTGGGAGATCGAGCCCGTTGGAATGACACTATATGAAAGAATGCTGAGGTTTAATAGGTTTGAAGGTATTTCGAAGCCAAAATATCCTACTAGTATCTCTTCCCGAGATCCGATGAAATGCCACTTAAGTAATCGACTTCTTTCATAATATATTTAGAAATATGTTTGAATTATTTCTATAAATAATTATTGTGCAAACGTATATCATATAGCTGACTAGAGTAATAAATTATTTCGATAAGTAAGTGTTTAAAGGAATGCGATGAAACGGAAATTTTTATGCATTTTCAACCTTAGATACCAAATTAACTCATATCTTTAACAAAAGTTATTAATTTTATAATGTTTAAACACCTAATATATCAAAATATTTTAATGTTACTTCTATCCAGATTATATACGTTTTACCGATTATATGTTAAATTCCGTTAAGGCCGTTTCATCGGGTATCGAAGAAGAGCTGATATTTAGATATTTTGGCTTCAGAATACGTTAAAACGTAGTATAGTCGAGTAGCCCTTGAAACAGTAACATTTCTAAGGACCCGTTCACCCTATGTGTCGTAACCTCGATGTCTAAGTTCCCAAAACCTTAAAAAAAAAATTTTGTGAAGCCTCGACGAAAAAATTTTTTCCAAAAAAAAATTATGTGATAGGGAACTTAGACATCGAGGTTAAGTCATATAAGGAGATCGAGCCCGTTGAAATGATACTATACGAAGGAATATTGAGTTTTAATAGGTTTGAAGGTATTTCAAAACCAGAATATCTTACTAGTATCTCTTCCCGAGATCCGATGAAACGCCACTTACGGAATAGACTTCTCTCGTAATATATGTAGGAATAAATTTGAAATATTTCTATCAATAATTGTTGCATAAACGTATATCATAAAGTTGACTAGAGTAATAAATTATTTCGATATGTAAGTGTTTAAAGGTATGCGAATAAACTGAAATTGTTATGCTTTTTTAACCTTAGGTACCAATCTAACTCATATCTTTAACAAAACTAATTAATTTTATAAAAGTTTAAACACTTATTTATCAAAATATTTCAATGTTACTTCCATCCATATTATATATGTTTAAACGATTATATGTTAAAATTACTTAATCGTATTCATATCTATATTATAGGAGAAGTCTATTCCGTTAGCGACGTTTCATCGGGTATTGAGGAAAAGTTGATATTTAGATATTTTAGTTTCAGAATACGTTCAAACGTAGTATAATCGAGTAGCCCTTGAAACAGTAACATTCCTAAGGACTCGATCTCCCTATGTGTCGCAACCTCGATGTCTAGGTTCCCGAAACCTTAAAAAAATTTTGTGAAGCCTCGATGAAAAAAAAAATTTTTCCCAAAAAAATTTATGCGATAGGGAACTTAGACATCGAGGTTACGTCACATCGAGAGATCGAGCTCATTGAAATGATACTATATGATGGAATGCTGAGTTCTAATAGGTTTGAAGGTATTTCGAAACCAAAATATCTTACTAGTATCTTTTCCCGAGATCCGATGAAATGTCACTTAAGTTATTGACATCTCTCATACCATATATTTGGGAATAGATTGGAATTATTTCTAAGAATAATTGGTGTGCAAACGTATATCATATTGCTGGCTAAAGTAATAAATTATTTCGATGTGTTTAAAGGAATGCGAATAAACGGAAATTTTTATGCATTTTCAACCTAAGATACCAAACTATCTCATATCTTTAACAAAACTAATAAATTTTATAAGGTTTAAACACCTAATTTATCGAAATATTTTAATGTTACTTCTATCCATATTATATACGTTTTTACCGATTATATGTTAAATTTATTTAATCTTATTTCTATCTATATTATAGGAGAAGTCGTTTCCGTTAGGGACGTTTCATCGAGTATCGAGAAAGAGCTGATATTTAGATATTTTGGTTTCCGAATACGTTCAAACGTAGTATACCCGGGGAGCCCTTTAAACAGTAACATTTCTAAGGACCCTTTCACCCTATGTGTCGTAACCTCGAGGTCTAAGTTCCCAAAACCTTAAAAAAAATTTGTGAAGTCTCAATGGGAAAAAAATTTTTCCAAAAAAAAATTTATGCGATAGGGAACTTAGACATCGAGGTTACGTCACATAGGGAGATCGAGGTCGTTGAAATGATACTATATGAAAGCAATACTGAGTTTTAATAGGTTTGAAGGTATTTCGAAATCAAAATATCTTACAAGTATCTCTTTCCGAGATCCGATGAAACGCCACTTTAGGAATCGATTTATCTCATAATATATTTAGGAATAGATTTGAATTATTTCTATAAATAATTGTTGTATAAACGTATATCACATAGCTGGCTTCAGTAATAAATTATTTCGATAAGTAATTGTTTAAAGGAATGCCATTTAACGTAAAATTTTTCCTTTTTTAACCTAAAATATCAAATCTTAATTTTTTTTCAATTTTTATTTTTCCGAATCGGCCAAGACTTTCCAAAAAATTTAGAAGGCTTAGGGAACTTGGACATCGAAGTTAGATCTTAAAACGTAATCGATCTCGATGAAATGACACTGCGGCAATGGTTACTCTGCTCTAAAACGTTTGAAGGTATTTCGAAACCAAAATATCTTACTTGTATCTCTTCACGAGATCCGATGAAACGCCACCAAGGAAATCGACTTTTCTCATAATATATTTAGGAATTGATTTAAATTATTTCTATAAATAAATGTTGTTTAAACGTATATAATATGGAGAATTAGAGTATTAAGTTATTTTGATTTTTAAGCCTAAGATCCGAGAAAAGATAAATAATTTTTTTTTACAACTTTGTGATAAAATAAATATATTTTTATTTTATTTTATTTTTCCATCATTATATCTTGCAGTGTTCTTTTAATCGATAGCCATAACAATCACCAATCGACAGAGCGAAAATGGATAACGAATATAGCAAATCAAAAGGAAATAAAACTCGGTATTCACGATCTTTATAATATTATTATATTTCGTGTTGCATTTAAGAAAATTAGATTGTAAATTATCAATAAGTATATAAAAATTCACTTTTCATACTGAAATACCGTAAAAAATGTATGTGAAAAAGATCTCAAAGAAGCATTTAGGAAATTCGAAATTAGGATCATATCCAGTTGAAAATCTTTCTCAAAATATGTCAAAGTTGAACGTGAAACGGAATTGTACCATCAACAAAAATAGTATTGGTAGTAGTGGAATCATTAAAACATTAGATGATCTTCGATTAGAGCACTTAATGAAAATTCCGGGATGTGATTTCGATATAGTTCCACCAGCGTCTTCGCTAAGAAATAGTCGAAATATTCTTTTTGTAAAGGATTATGACGGAGAAAAAGAAGAAGAAGAAGAACACCGCCAGCCTCAATCACACCCAGATTTTGAGTTTAGATTATCCAAACACAACTCGCCAGAAACAAAACTAGAAAAATGCATAATAAAAATTAATATTCCGAAATCTCAGTTCCTTTCGATGTCTAAATATATTCGCCAAAGAGCCAAACTCCCCTATGAGAAGAAGGTCGTTAGAAACGATGGGAAACCCGAGTTCGTGAGCGTGGTCAATCTCGATACCATATATTCACTCAGTCGACCACCGGCGTTTTCATTCGAACATATTTATACCAAAATTAATAAATAAAGATGAATAATATATGTATTGGATAACAATAAAACGAGTTGAATTACTTATGATTTATTTTATTTATTTACATTTTTAAAAATATCTAAGGGTACTGTATTTAAATAATAATGTGTTTTTATTATTATTATTATTATAATTATTATTATTATTATTATTATTATTATTATTATTATTATTATTATTATTATTATTATATTATTACTTATTATATATTATTATTAATATATAATAATAATATTATTATTATTATTATTATTATTATTATACATTTAAAACGACGTTATTTAAACAATTTTTTCTGTCGATCGAAAAAAATAATTTTTTAGGCTTGGTTTCTCGGTGTCTCGCAAACCGCGAAACGGTGAAAACTATCGCTTTTGCAATCTTTAAATATCTCGTCGTAAATAAATTTTGCGTTGGGATCATTGAGTACTTCGTACGCTTCAATAATATCCTTAAACCCTTCTCGTATATTGGCTGGTTTACTCGCGTTTCTGGCTATATCGTCGTCCGTTTTCCCTCGCTTAAGTCCTAATATTTTATAAAAATCTTTTACCATTGTTTTTTACAAGTAAAAGAGTTGATTCTTCGAAGTACTCGTTACCCGGTTGAGAAAAAAATGAAAGACTCAACGTATCCGACTACCTTCTAAACATATTTATATTTACACGCGTAAAAAGATTACGCGTTTTTTGTAATTAAAATATTTAAATTAAATTATAATATTTTTATTTTTTAAATACGGGCAACAAAATTTTTAAATAAGAGCGCAACACGTTTACAATATTTCTTTTAATTTCGTCTTTACAGCTTCGGTTAGCGTTAACGGAAACTCTATATCGAATTTTATGATTAAACCACCCCGGTGATTATTAGAATCGAGCAAGGGCAGACCGTAGAAAGGTAAGAACCTTTCGGTTTTGGAATTTACGACTTGGTCTCCTAGAGAAAAAGATACGTAGTCCCCATCGAGAGTCGGAACTCGTACGACGCCACCGCATAACGCGGTTTTGAGAGAAATGCGGGCAGTGTAGATAATGTTGGCTGAATCTCTTTTAAAAGTGTCGCTCGGCAACCTATTCACTTCAAAAATGACGTCGGACGTTATTCGTCCTCGGGATTCGTTACCAGAATTTTCATAAACGATTTCAGTTCCATCGAGGCAGCCGGGTTTTACGGATACGAGGAACGGCTTCGTCGTTTTGAGAATTCCTCCATTTTCTTTCAAAACTTCGCAATCTACGTGCCTGATAAAACTTTTTCCTGATAAAATGTCTTTTAGGGTTACGTCCACTTTTTCAATAATCGGAGGGTTTTTTTCTAGTCCCGCCGTTGGGCGATAAGGCTGTTGTTGTTGTTGTTGATGATGCTGCTGCTGCGGTGGCTGCGGTGGTCGCGGTGGCTGCGGTGGTCGCGGTGGCTGCGGTGGTCGCGGTGGCTGCGGTGGTTGAGGTGGTTGCGGTGGTCGCGGGCGATTAGGTGGATGCGGTGGTTGAGGGTGCTGGGGGCCATTATGGGACTTGCTCCACGGTGTAAAACTTGTTTTGAAAGTCTTGGTGATCTTAACATATCCATTTTCGAATTTAGTAAATTCTCGGTAGAAATCGGAAAAGGGGTCGGTGTTTCCAAAAAAGCCATTGAACGTATCGTTCGGATCAGCAGCGCCACTGCTGCTGCTTCCCGAAGAAAAAGAAAATTTGGTGTGACCGGTTGGGTTTTTCGTAGGTTCTTTAAATGTTTGGTCGTAGATAAATTTTTTCCGCTCGTCGTTCAGAATTTCGTAGGCTTTCGCCACCTCCTTAAATCGTTCTTCGGCGCCAGGCGATGTATTCTTATCCGGGTGATACTTCAGCGCCATTTTTATATACGCCTTTCTAATATCATCAACGTTAGCCTCTCGGCTCAACCCCAATATTTCGTAATAATCTTTCGTCATCTTACCCGTCAACGGTGACGCGATGGAAGACGCTTCTCTTTCAGCGTGCCGTATTTTTATAAACTCGCGAGTCTTTTCGATTCGCGATATGAAATATATCGTAAATTTATTTTTATTCTATATTATCATTACTAATATTTTATTTTAAATTTATATATATATATATATATATAAAAAATAGATAAAAATAAATTTTAAAATAATATAATGGATGATGAGAAACAAAAATAACCAGCTTTATTATTCGAATAACCAATAAGCGCGCTAGGAGCTTCAAAGAGACGAAAGGGAACATCCGGTGTAAATTCGTTTATTTTATTCGTTTCAGTCCGTTTGTATTTTTTACAGTATCACGTTCTTTCTCGCTCTCCTTTCTTTCCCTCGATGTATTTCAAAAAGAAACTCACGAACTCCTCTTGGCTTAGACGGTTTCGAACGTGGTTCAAAAAGTAAACATCTCCGAACGTAAATTCGTTAAACAACGTTCGCTTAATTTCGTTGGCAAGAATTTTATTTTTTGTTCTCATTCGGCTCCGTAAACGGCGTTTCATAACCGGTGTTAAATATAAAAATATATAGAATAACGAAAGAAAAGTCAAAGCGATGGCGAAGGAGAGCCACGCCCAGAAAGCGAAGAATACCTTTTCGTACAGCTCCATGAGAGTCAAATGGCACCCCAAAACGTCTCCTCTTTGGGCGTTTAGTTCGTGCCTTTTATCGATTTCGCAGTAGGCGAAAGGCGGGAATAATCTCGAAATATAGTCCGTAAAGTAGGGCAGGTCCCGCGTATAGGGGTAAGACGAGATCGGTAAAGTTACAAATTTGTAATGAAGCGAGTAATTTACCCCGAAAAATATCATCGCGTCGATGAACAGGTAAAAAGTCAGCGAATATACTATTTTCATCAGCCAGCGATTGATCAATTTTACGTCTCTAGCCGCGATAAAATTAGACGGAGCTCGCCGCTCGTCGTCTTGTTCTTCTTCTCGACGGTTGCCATCGTCGTCGTTTCCCGCGTCGTCGTCTTCGTCTTTATCCGCTGGTCGGTTCTTATTATTTTTATTTTTCCCACCTCCTACCAGTTTGCTGGAGGAGTCTGCATCGTCGCCGCCCGCGGCGCATTTGACGTCCCTTTTGTAAAGAGAAACCAAATGACTCGCGTTGATCACTAATTCTCCCGAGAGTTTATGATTGGTGATTTGTCCCAATATGCCGTACACCACCGAAACTAAAAGCATAATCCAGTGGATCCAGCGGTAATACAATAGGTACGTTCGTGGAAATCTGCGATCGAATCCTAATTTCGTTTGGTTGATGTTTTGGAAAATAAACGGGTACGAGTAGCAGAGGTTGAGCAAATCTTTCCGAATGGTTATATTGTTATCGTAGTATTTGACGCATTTTATGGGTTCGTTTTGAAATTGGCATTGTTTCACGATCACGAAGACGGCGAGCGCGAATAGGAGGGTGTATTTGCGATGAAATTGAAATGCGAATGGAAGTTCCAGCAAAAATCTTTTTTTTTCTTCTTTTCTTTTAATAATATTATTACTACTAATATTCGTCGTACGCGATAAGACGTCGACCAAAATCGAGTATTTGCTATTAAATAGGACGTTGAAGTATGAAAAGACGTCCTTATCCGTCTCGGCAGCGTTATTTTTTCCCCCAGTCATAATCGCGATTATTCTATCTAATAAAAATAATATAATGGGTGTTGTAGGTTTGGAATTGTGATAGAAATAAAAGTCAAAAGAAAAATAATTTTTATTTAAATGGATAACAATTAATTATTTTTCTAAAATAATATTTTTATACAATAAATACAATTAAAAGTGGTACAAAAATATTTTTTAAATAATAACAAATAATATTTTATTGAAAACCCAATATTGTTATTGCCGATATAGTAGTTCTAGTAAAAACTCTTTTTTCGTGCGTGATTCATGATTTTCTCAGCTCGTCGATCGATTCAAAAACTAATCGATTAATTTCTTCTCGCTGAAATTCGCGGCGTCTCAAGACGTAAACCATGTCCTTCACGTCCACTACATTAAAGTCGCCGTATATTTTCTTAATTTCGCCTTTTAAGTGAGTTAGAAATTCCCTCATTTTGGAGTCGTTCGACAAGAAATGAGATAAATGCGTCTTCTCGTCTTCTTCAGTCACGGACAAAATGCGTAAATTCGAGTTTTCTTTTCCTTCATCTACTATTCTCGCGTTTATGTAGAATGTAGAGAAACATTTTAGGGTTCGGTCCATGATCTCTCGAAATACCAAGTATTTCGTTAGAAAATTATCGACGGTCGGTTTGAGATCTATGAACTTTTTTATAATTTCTTTCCCTTTCAAAAACAATTTACGCTTAAAATCCATTTTATCGTTGGAACAGTAGCAAATTTGAAGGGAAACGAGGTCGAATCCTTCGGTGTCTTCATATTTTACCCACCGGAGTTTCATAAACTTTTTAGTCGGTTTAATCGCCTCTTGCTCTTCTTCCTCCTTATCGCCTCCGTCGTTGATATCATTTTCAGTCCCGCGCGCTTCGCCGTAAACAGTTTGCGGCTCCCATCCGTGGTCGGAAGCATTTTCGAGATGATGAGATTCGCCGCTTTTTTCCTCTTTTGGAGAATCCGGTTCGTCGTCATCATCATCTTTTTTCTTAGCATCTTCTTCGGCTTCTCTTATGAAGAATTCCAGCGATCCCCTTTCTTGATCCTTATAAGAATTATTCAAGTGTCTTAAAATCGAAGTCAGACATTCTTTACTAACGCGTATATGATTGCTTTTCTCTTTTTCAAAATGTTCTATTGTAAAATAATCGTCTCCGTTCTTCTTGCGCGTAAAAAGTAGTTGGTAATTCTTATCGAACTTGAAACTAGTCAATTCGAAATCGGATATTCTTGCGTACAGCATTTTTTTAATATTTTTATTTTCAATAATTTATTATTCGTCGTTAGATTAGCTACCGCTGTATATCTCTGCGCTTTACTGTTTCCAATCTTTGACGTAAGAACTATTTATAGGAAAAAATAATAAATTATATTAATTATTTAGATAATAATAATAAAATTATTATCAAAAGAAATTGATTAAATAATATAAATTTAATAGAATTTTATTCTGATAGCAACACCTGTCCCTTACTTACTTTCCCCACCATATTTTTCGCCACTCCCCCTCCCTCCCCCATCCGAGTTCAAAACGATGATGCTGATGATAATATGGTTTCTTGCGTTTGTTTGCTTTTTTATAATAAAGATTATGGGGATTATTCTTCAAATTCCGAGCGTACAAATAATCATCATTTTTGTTGTTTTTTTAATTTATTTTTATGTTAAGCATTTTTGTTAATAAAAATAATAGTATTTTAAAAATTTTGGCTCTCTTTTATTGTTCTTACCTAGGAAAATGAAAGATGATTACCCAAAAAAATAATCATTTCCCTTATTTATAAATTTAGATAAATGAAATTTCGAGTGTTAGTAAATTTTGAAATATACGAAATAACTCGATGTGGAGATCGAACATTAAATTTTTTATGTTTCGAAGGCAATGATATAACGTAAATTTGAATAATCTCAATCATCTTCTATATTTTAATTTAATAAATGGAGTGAGTCAATATCGCATTATTTCAATCATGAATAAAAGTGATAAAAATGACTAACAGAGTATAATGAATGTGAATACGAATATAATATAATCGATCGAGCTACAACGTTAAATCGGATGAGAACCTAAATTAGAAATTGTTCTGGTTTTTCCTTCTCCGTTTTACCATAATTTTGAATATATGAAATAAAACAATGGCCAACGTCAAAATTATAAGGGAACCCGCAATTGCGGAAACGTAATTTTGAAAAAATCTCGTAAATCTATCATTATAAATGACAGCAGCCGATTCCTCCGAAATAGTTGTATAATGTTTTGTACCAGACATTTGATAACTCCCGTTTTTGACTATATAAGAAGCTTCGATTGAAACTGACCCCCTAGCGTTATATTTCTTTTCGTCCTCGTTCTGCGTCAAAGAGCGATTTCTTTCCTTCTTCTCAAGGGGTAATTCGTTTCCTCCCGTCCCGATCTTCGGATTTACGAAATCTTTGTCATCGTCGTATTCGTAATCATCATAGTCGTCGCTTAACGAAGAAAGAGGCGTTGTTGAAAGCGCGACAATCGAATTGGTGCCGCCATTTTCTTTTATTGGAGTTATTCCATATTCTACCGTCGTTAAATCGAAACAAAACTTCGAACAATTTCCCGTTATAAAAAATCCGCAATATTTACTTTTTTCGGAAAGTGTATGCGTATATTCTTTTAGGTGATTGCTACAACATCGACGTGGTCGGGAAACGTTTCGATCTCCCTCTTCAAAAATCAAAGACTTTGGCGTTATTTTTACTTTCACGTCGGAGAGATATTCGAACAACGCGTGTCGGATGATATGAAATCTTTGGTGGTAATGTAATATAACGATAGGCCTTCCGAAATAGGTTTCATTAATCGGCAGTTTATCAGCAGTCGCCTGTCGCGGGATAGTTTTTAGGATATCGTTATGCTTAATAAATATTTCGGGGTCGCAGAATTCGTAATACGCAACGCTGTACGGTATTATTCGAAAGCCACCGAAAAACTCGCACGAATCCGTTTCGAAAAAGTGATAAGTAGTTGTTCGCTCGAGGTTGACGTAATAATAGGATCCGGTTTCATTTAGTAATTCAACGCAGTAACGCACGTTGATAGGAAGAAATTGTAAATTTTTATAGCTGACGGCTTTCGCGACATGCGATAGACAAAACGCGGCGAGCGCGAAAACCCAATTTTTAAGACCCATATGTTTTCACCCTATTGAGTTTGAATAATTCATACGCTAGGTGTTTATATTTGAACGTTTATTCGCCCACTAGCCCCTCCTTCTTCGTTAGTTATTTGTTATTTCATCGAATAAAAATTATGGAATTTCAGATATTTGTACAATAATCGATTATCGATAAAAAATATATATTATATATATTTTTAATTGTATCGTAAGAAGATAAGATAAGATTGCTTTTCTTTGTCAGTAATCGAAATCAAAAACCGGTCTATGCAGAGCGATTACTATACATTTTCATTTAACTAACTCTTTTATGTTGAATTTTCTTCACAATTTTTTCCAACTCTCAAGGATAATGATATAGAGTAACAGAAATAATATTTATTCAAAATCTTTCGTTTTCATTACCAATATAATCGGAAAAGCTTTTTTTATTTAAATATATATATATTATATATATATGTATAGATAGATAAATATATTTTAAAATTATTAATAATAATCTATGAGAAAATAGTTTAAAATAAAAATACAATAAATAAATACATAATTTATTTTTTATATACAATTTAAAACTATAATTTTTTAAAAAAAAAAAAACTAAATTCGTAATTCAGGATTTTTCAGCTCCTCGATCGATTCCAAAACTAAGCGAGCAATTTCTTCACGCTGATGTTCGCGACGTTTTAAGACGTAAACGATATCTTTCACATCCACTATATTAGGGTTGCCGTATATTTTCTTAATTTCGTCTTTTAAGCTGATTATAAATTTCTTCATTTTGGAATCGTCCTCCAAAAAATGATGTAAATACGTTTCCTGTATACTCGTGGACAAAAATATTTCTTTTCCTCGTTCATTTATGCTCTCTTTTATGTAGAATGTAGAAAAACATCTTAAGGATCGGTCCATGATCTCTCGAAATATCAAGTATTTCGTCAGGAAATTATCGATGGTCGGCTTGAGATTTATGAACCTTTTTATAGTATCCTTTCCTGTCAAAAACAATTTACGTTTAAACGCCATTTTGTCGTTGGAACAATAACAAACCTGAAGAGAAACGAGATCAAATCCTTCGGTGTCTTTGTATTTTACCCACCGAAGTTTTATAAATTTTTTAGTCGATCTGACCACGTCGTCGCTGTCTTCATCTTCTTCCCCTTCTTCCTTATCGTCACCGCCGTCGTCGATGTCATTTTCTAATCCTCTCGCGTTGTCGTAAAAACCAACTTCCGGATCCCATCCGTCGTCGTCGTCGACCGAAGAAGCAGCATTTTCTTGATGCGAATCTCGTTCCTCTTGGCTCTTGCAATCCGGAGGAGAAGCGATTGGCCCAACCTTTTTTTGAGCATCCGGCTTTTGCTTTCCATTCTCTTCGGTTTCTCTTATGAAGAATTCCAACGCTCCCCGCTCTTCATCCTTGTAAGAATTGTTCAAGTGTCTTAAAATCGATACTAAACATTCCTTGCTCACGTGCAAAAGATTTTTATTTTTTTTTTCTAAAGTTTCGATCGTAAAATAATCGTTTCCGTTTTTCTTTCGGGTAAATAGTAGACTATTATTTTCGCCGAATCTAAAAATTTCATTTTCAAAATCGGATATTCTTCTGTACAGCATTTTATAGTTTTTCTTTTTAGAAATTTACTTTCTGTCGTATGCTTAGCAATCGCCGTATATTTCCAACAAATGTCTGTGTCCTACTTACTGTTTTTATCTTGACGTAGGAACTATTTATAGGAAAAATAAATTTTAATATTAAGTAATTATAATAGATAAAACATTATTATTATTATTAAAATATTAAATGATAAAAATATTGAAACTAAATTGAATTTTTTTCGCTGACGCCAGCACCACACATCATCTTTTTTTTATTATTTTTTTATGTTTCTAGGACAAATATATACTATAAATTGAAATAATAATAATCTTTAATAATTTAATAAAAATATAAACACAAGAGTCAAGGTTGATTGCATTAATTCAAGCGTGAACACAAACAAAACAAAAAAAAAGAACCAAATAAAAAGAATGAAACCACTATTTATTTTCATAATCGATCGAGGGTAGGTCATATAGCTGAAATTAGAAATTTTTCAGGTTTCTCCTTCTTCTTTTTACAAACAGTTTGCATTGATGAAATATAACGATGGCCAGCGTCAAAACTATAAGAGCACCCGCGATAGCGAAAACGTAATTTAGAAAGAATGTCGAAAATTTATCATTATAAACGGTTTCATAAGTTTTTGTTTGATCGTTTCCTTTTTGGACAAAAGAAAACGCCTTGATTAAAGCGGGCCTAGTAGCATTACATTCCTCTTTATCTCCCCTCCGCTTCAATGCGCGATTCTCTTCGTTCTTGTTATTCTTAGGCGACGATCCTCTTCCACCCCTCCCGATCGTTGAATATATTAACCTATCCTCGTCGTAGTCGTAGTAGTAGTCGTCGTTATCGTCGCTTAATGAAGAAATGGACGTCGTTGAAAGCGCGACAGCCTCACTGCTGATAATCGGGGCGGTGCTGCCATTTTCTTCTACAGGAGTTAATTTATATTCTAAGGTCGTAATATTATAACAAAACTTGGTACAATTTCCCGTTATAAAAAATCCGCAATAATTCTGCATTTCGAAAAACCTATGCATAAATGCTTTTGGGTAATTGTCGGAGTACTGATATTGTCGGGTAACGTTTTTATGCCCTTTTTCAAAAGTTAAAGAATTTGTTTCTTTTCTAACTTTTACATCTGACAGATATTCGAATGTCGCATATCGGGTGCTATCATACTTTTCGAGGTAATATTCTAAGATAACAAAAGGCCTACCAAAATTGGTTTCGTTATCCGGCAGTTTTTTAGCAGACGCTTCGTGCGGGGTGGATTTTAGGATATCATCGTGCTGAAGAAATATTTCAGGAATGCACGTTTCGTGATATAGGGAACTGTACGGTATAATTGTAAAACCACCGAAAGACTCGCACGAATCAGTTTCGAAAAAGTGATAAATCATTTTGTGCTTGAGGTTCACGTAAAAATATGATCCGTTCTCATTTAATAATTCGACGCAGTAACTTATGTTGACGGGAATAAACAAATCGGTGACCTTAGCGACGTGCTCCTGCTGCTGCTCCTGCTGCTGCTCCTGCTGCGATAAATAAAACGCGGTAAGTGCGACAACCCAAATTCTGAAGCCCATATTTTTCACAGTGTTGAGTTTTAATTCATTCGCCGGGTGATATGTAATCTCCCTTCTCGTAATTATTGAATTACCCTTTTATTTATGCGAATAAATAATATAGATTTTTCATAAATTTTTATTCAAAAATCGTTTATTAAGAACAGAAAATAGCTAGGGTAAAGGCTATCGAGTATTGTATAATAAAAATTGATTTTTTATTAAATATTATTAAGATTGCTTTCCTCGGATTTATGTCGAATGATTAGTCATCATTTTCATTTATGTCTATTTTTATTGTTGGTATTCATATATATATATATATATTATATATATGATATATAATATATATATATATAATATATATATATATATATATATATAATCTATTATATATTATAATATATATATTATATATATATATATTATATTTGTATATATATAGCCATCGTAAAAATTGTATTAAAAATTGATATTGAAATGTCGTTCTTAAGGCGAACCTTTTCTTTTTACCCATATAAACAAGCACAGTCCCCAAATTACCAAAAGACTCGCGATCCCGACTGATATAACTATAAACAATATTCTATCGTTTCTTTTAGGCAGAGGAAGCACGGGGTCTTCATTTTTGATCTTATTACAGATAGTGGTTGCAGGCTCATTTCCCTTCGTTTTCGGCGACGACGCTATTCTTCTCCCGGTTGTGATGTCGATGCTAACGTCTTCGTCCTCGGGACCATGGTACTGATCGCCTTCGACGTCGTCGCTTAATGAAGAATAATTTGTCGCAAAAACCTCTTCTTCTTCTCCTCCGCCGCCTTCGCTACTAATCGGTGAACCACCGACGTTTTCTTCGGATGGTAACACAGAAATGTCGAAAAAAATAGTCGAACATTTTCCCTTTATATAAAAACCGCAATAACTCGTTTCGTTCGATCTATACGGATATACGCGTTTGCGCTTGTCCGTGTAGTTCGATAGTTTGATAGCGTTTTTATCCTCTTCAAAAACGAACGACGTCAGTGATTCTATCGTACCCGCTAAGTATTCGAATGTCACAATTAGGTAATCGGAATAACTCTGCAGGCGATAATCTAAAGTTATTTTGGGCTTTTTAAAATAGGTTTGAGGGGGTTTGAAAGCGATCTCCTCATCCTGGATTTCTCTGATTTCAGGAGGTATCTCCGACTCGCAACTTTCGTATTTTAGAACGGAGTGTGGTATAAATTTCAAGCTACCGAAAGAATCGCACGGATCCATTTTAAGAAACGATAATTTTGTTGCGCGTACATTGTTGAAATAATAATAGGATTCTTTCGTGTTTCGTAATCGCACGCATCGTGTCTCCGAGCCGTAAATTGCGATATTTCCGAAGCTCGTAGCGTCAGCGCGCGATAGAGCGAACGCCAACGCTGCTGCTGTTAAGAGAGTTTTGAATTCCATCTTTTGAAGGAAAATATGAGATACGTCGCATAAATATTTATATATATATATATATAAAGGTTTTTGTCGATGATAATTCAATTCATTTCAACGATTTTTTTTACAATCTTATTGGGTTTTTTTATCCCTAAATTTTTTAATAAAACCAGAAAGATAAAATATCGAAAGTTTGTAAGCGTCATAATTTTTTCTCAAGGGCGATGAAATATTACGATTATCAAAAATAGTGTTTATTCATTTTGTTAAAAAATAATTTACACTATAATCATAATATTAAGACCATAAAAAGTTCATCGAATTACTTAGAAGGCAATCGTGAGGAATCGCTTAAAATCGGGATCTGTAAATCGAAGAATCCCGTCTTTTTCTTAGTTACCCATATAAAGTAGCTCAGCCCTGAAATTACTAAAAGACTCGCAATCGCGACTGAAGTTATCATAATGTTGCTTCCTTTATTCGGTATCCACGAATTCGCGATTGTTAATTCATTAAACCTCGATTGATTTTCGATTCCGATTAGTACGCGCCTTTCTTCCGAACTTAGATCCTTCTTCCGATTCGTATTATCATTCCTATTCGGAAATGAATCGGTATTGCTTCTATCGGTCGCGGTGATCGTTAAACTAACGCGTTCGGCGTCGTCGTCGTCTTCGTGGTCCAACAAATCGGAGCTCGGATTATTGGGGCTAGTAATCCCGTCCTCATACTGCGTCGAATTGAAATTGTTTTCGTTCTTCTTCGGCAAAGAATCGACCGTTGTTAGGCTCTCGAAGCTAATGCGGTCACCTTCGAGCGAGACTGAACTCGATTGCTTACCGTCGTTCTCAAGCCTCGGCAGCGGCGTCGTTGTCGTAGTGAGATTATTTTCGTTCTTCTCCGGCAACGACCCTATGAAGGTAGTGCGGAGGAGGGGGTGTTGGTCGTCGTCGTCAAAGTAACTTTTCATTAGCCTTGGAACGTCGAAACAAAACGTAGTACAATTTCCGATTACATAAAAACCGCAATATACGGTTTTCTTGAAATCGTATCGATACTCGCGTATGATTGCGAAATCGACGAGTTGTTTAGCGATAATATTATCATCCTTCTCAAAACTGAACAATGAAAATGAGTATGTAGGGTCGTTAAGAAACTCGAACATCACACGCAGGGTGTTTCTTTTCCTAAGGACGCGAAAACTTAGAGCGACATTATAATCGCGGCGCCGCTTTTCAAACGGGACTTTGTAAACGAGCTCCTCAGATCGGTTCTCTAAGATATTTTTCGGCATACGTTCTTCGGATAAACAGCTTTCGTTTCTTAAGACGGAGTGCGGTATTATTTTCGCGCTACCGCAGAGATTCGTTATTTTAAAATTAAATTGTAATTCGCTAATTCTATTGTGATAATAATAGGAGTCCTTCAAAGTGACGCAATTTATCTCCTTGATTTTCTCGGCGGCGGCGGCGGCGGCTGTCATGGAGCTCGATAGATATAAAAACGAGAGAGCTATTAGGTACGGTATTATGAATCCCATCTTCTTCGTTGGTCGTGGTGAACGAAATGCGAGCTGGGATTTTTCATATAGTTAGGAATAGTTTATATTAGAAGGTTTAGTTAATAATAATAATAATCTATTTAATTTATTAAATCTAGAACTATAATTTTTATGTACCCGAATTATTTATTAAAAACAGGAAATGTCGAAAACGTGAGCGATTATTTTATAATAAAAAATTCTCCCATTATTTTTTTCCTTGCCTAATAAGCCTTTGACGCGATTGGAGGCGAACTCGAAAACCGATCTACGATCCCATCCACCCAATAACGATTGTTTAGAGTTTGTAAATTGGTAATATTTACTTTCGTAGCTCAATTCTTCGACGTTGAATTGAATATTTTCGTCGTTGGGCATTCGAAAGGCGATGATTTTATTTTCTGTGTAATTTTTTAGCACGAAAGAGCGAAATAGCATCTTTCCGAGGTTTTCCAGGAAATAAATTCGGTCTTCCCGAGGAATTTCTATTCCCTCGCGAAAGAATTTTCGGTTAAAAGTATCGAAAGACGATTCAATCGCTTCGAGGGTTCGATACATTTTGACGCTAAAATGAGGAGACAAAAGGAAGAAGCGTGGGGAGAATCGGTACCTTAATTCGATAACGAGATTTCGTCGCTTTCCATCTTCGGCCGGATGGCCCCCAGACTCTTCATCCACCTCTAAAGCTTCGATGTCGTAGGAAGAAAACGCCTTATTCGTTCGTTCGCGTCGCTCGAAATAGGATAAGGGACTCGCCGTCGAATTGTCAAAACTATTTCCTTTCATGAATACCTTTTCGATTACGACGGTAGTAGAGGGGCGAGTAGACGATAATTCGGTCAAAATGACGTAATTTCCACCGGCTTCGCGTCGATACATCAGAGCGCTTTCGCGAGCGTCAAAACTTTTACGCGATTTTAATACCTTTTTTCCTTTATTAATCTTCAATCCGCGTTTGAGATCGACCAGATGAATTTTATCCGAAGGAATGAATTTACGAAATAAAACGTTAGCGTCGCTCGCGACTACGCTCACTTGGCGCATGGGTGGCGTCGGTGGTGATACGATCGTCGACGGTGGCGGCGAATTTCTGTCGCTATCGTACGCGATAAACAAAATGGATCCCAGGCCCAGCAACGAGACCCGGCAATTACGACAATCTTCCAACCGAGCGGAATGGCGATTATCGCCGTCGCTGCCGCAATCGTAGACGAATAAAGAATTAAGCGCGGCGCGTTCTAACTCGTTCTGCCAAAAGATTTTCGTGTTGACTTTCTCGGACGCTCTATGCTTGGTCATCTCGTAAATGATCTCGTATTCTCTAAATTTTTTAAAGGTGTTATTATTAATCTTCGTTTTGGGGTCGTAGCGTAAACGAATGCTTCGAAAAGTGAAGTAATTCTTAGGGAAAAATAAGCTACGCGAGTTATCGTTGCTGCAGCGAAAATCCGCCCTTTCTTCTTCTTCTTCTTCTTCTTCTTCTTCTTCTTCCACATGATTTAGTGGTCTTTGTCGTTTACTCTTCCGGGTAGTGGTACAGTCGAATAACTCGATCGAACTATTCCCGAAAGGCGCTCTTTTATCTCGTAAAAACTCTGCGGGGACGAATCGATTGATTTCGATCCTAGGTTCACCGTCTAAAAACGTATTTTGGCTAAGATACCTCTTCGATACCTTTTCGAACGTTTCGAACATTCCGCCTTTGACCATTCCATTTTCTTTTTCACGCGAATATTCTCGAAGAAAGGAAGAGCTGAATAAGCTATTCGAGACTCGAAATTGCTTAATCATGTACGAATAAATCAAAAACTCTCTTCTCACGTTTTTATTATAATTCGAGCCGACGGCTAAATTATTCAAATCTTTCAAACAGGTCTGAAAAGGGTCGTAAAACGCGAATTTATCGAGACCGCCGTCCCCGCCGAAGGTTATTTTGAAGCAAGAAAATGGGTTCAGAATAACTACCACGTCGGCCTTTTTGTAGCTATAATAGTAGAGGGAAAAAATAGCCGTCGACCAGCATAGCTCGATGACGAAATTTTTGTCTCGGTCGTTCATTTCGTTAAAGTGACGAGCCGGATTACGGGGCGCGGAGGGTAGCTTCAAGGACTCCCACGCTACTCCCGAACTGTATGTGTTTCTAACGTCGCTCGGGCCTCCGATAAACGATATCCTTTGGGCGAGTGAATCGGTTAAAAAAGAGCTTAAAAACTTTTTAACGTCGAATTTGAAATTGTTTTCCGAAAGAAACTCGTAGAAAGTGAGCTTAAAAACTTTTTAACGTCGAATTTGAAATTGTTTTCCGAAAGAAACTCGTAGAAAGTGCCGAACCTTTCTACGTCGGATATAAAAACCGAGCCCGACGCCGCATCCTCTTCGAACCACCCGCTCGATATAAAGCAAAAATCGGAAATGGGATATAATTTTCCAGGCTCGACGAGGGAATAAAATACGTTTGTTGATTCGTTTTCAACATATTTTTTGTCTTTGTAAAGAACCGCTTTCGAAATTAGGCGGGGGTAAACTTCATCTTCCCCGTCGTCCATCCGAACTGTTGCAAATTCGATGAATACGGTTTTTAATAATTACGCGAATATTATAATATTTTTTTTATTTATTTTAAGAACGAATAAACACAGCGGTGTTAATGATTGAACAAATTTTTTTTAAAAATCACCTTTATTTATTATATGTATATATTTTTGCGTAAAAACCACCGACCGGATGTTAATGAATGAACAAATTTTTGTAAATCGTTTCCGATCCTTCGGCGGATAATTCCGTCTCCCTTCCACTCTCGTCATCGTCGTCGTAATTGAAGTCTTCAAATCCGTCTTCAAAATCCATCGCCGTTTCCGCTCCCCGCTCTTCCACCTCCGAAACCCCACTTATGACCGTGGTGTCGTCTGGCTCTACCTCTTCTTCCTCCTTTTCTTTACCGTCGTCGAATCGTTTGCGGCTGCGGCGGTGTTGTTGTTGTTGTTTCTTTTCGGAACATTTTTTATCCATATCGGTATATTGTTGCAGCAATTTCTTTAGATAAGAGCAATTCTCTTTCGTGATTTTTTGGGTTAAATTGGAATTCGAAAATTTCACGCGTTCGATCTCGTTTAAGAGGAATTTCGTAATTTCCGACCCGAAAAAATGATGATGCCGCTGCCGCTCCCGACGGGGACAACGCTGCGATTCGCAGCAATTAAATTTGTGGTTTATTAAAGAAGCAGAGTTCTGCCTTTCCGTGATTTTTTGTTTTTTATATTCCCGAGCGTTGAGAAAAAGGTTCTTGGCACTTTTTTCTATCGTTAAAGATATTTGCGTTAATTCCCGAGAGAAATTTCTACCCCGAGCGTTCCCAAACGAATACTTTTCACCAATTCGACTTTAGAGGGTTATATAAAAAGTTTTCGTTTTTAAGCGCTCTTTTAATTTTTAACCGCCGCCACTCCTCGAACTAAAGCCCAAAAAGATATGCGTTTATGCGAGGCCCGAGCGAACGTTTAAAATAGGATGCCGTGCTGTAGCAAACACCCCAGTCTTCCCTACAGTACTCGGACCGGGACAACGGCTGCCTAATTCGTGGGACGCCCCAGTCACTTGAAAGGCGAAA
Source organism: Trachelipus rathkii (assembly GCA_015478945.1). Lineage (NCBI taxonomy): Eukaryota > Metazoa > Arthropoda > Malacostraca > Isopoda > Trachelipodidae > Trachelipus > Trachelipus rathkii. The sequence goes on along the minus strand of JABUQX010069856.1, from coordinate 8,759 downwards.
CTTTAAAAATCTTGTCCTCCGCGGGCCCTTCTACCCCTTTTAAGGACGAGAACCCGTTTGATAACCCGAGACGTAATTTACTCGGTGTAATCCTATATACGATCCATACTGGGTTAGCCACGAAACTGAACGACCCGCGGACATGCCCACAAACAAAAAAATCCTTCGTCATCGGAGCCTATGCTGGTTATAGTCTAGTTTTTCGGAGCGGGCTCATTTTTCCCCCCCTCTCACTACTCTTCACTCGAAAAAAGTAAACTAAAACAATAGAAAAGGAGCGACCGTGTTTTCTCGATCGATCGTTGTTATTGCTATCATTATTATTGTTTATTATTATTTATTAAAGCAATGCGCAGCTCTCGCCGAATGTTGGGCAAAAAGTGTGTTTTCCGATCCGAAACGCTACTATTATAGCTACAAAAAGGCCGACGTGGTAGTTATTCTGAACCCATTTTCTTGCTTCAAAAACGAATAAACACCTTTATCCGGCATGCGTGGAATAGTGGAAACTTGTCGGTAGTCTGCCACTTTGCGTCGCCTCGTGGACGGCCCCCGTCTACCGATATCGTCTTTCCCTTGCCAGCAAGTAAAGTATTTTACCCGTACTTACTGGTCTCGATTAAATATTCAGCGTAAACCCGAGTATTTTCTCATTTCTCCACCCTTCTCTGCTTAGCGATCTCTGTTTGACAATGCTAATATTTTTCTTTTGAATTAATTTAGCCGTGTTACGTTCGGCTCAGTAAAAAAAGAAACTTAATCCCGGATATAATTTGAACCTTCCTAAAAAACTCCTTCGTGCCCGAGAAGAGGCCGGTTATTTTGTATCTTATTCGTCATCACCTGCGACCCCTGATTTAGTTACCATTCTAAAGCCAAAGAGAGTGTAGAAAGCCGTCACAGTGTGTCGAAGTATATTCTCACGACCCCCAAGGTGAGCTTATGTCAGGGTCCGCTCTTCCTTTCTTCGAGGAGAATTATTTCGCGTTGAAAAAGAAAACGGTGGTAAATAGGGTCAATATGCGGCGTTCGTAGATTATTTACTGTTTCAAACCTGTCTCGAAAATATAAACGGAGATTTTTTCGCCCGTTTAGACTATGCATCGTATGCTAACTTTCGAAGAACCAGTTGCCCTTTTTCCTAAACAACCTGAAACTTTGGTCAAAATGAATCTCTAGAGGCCACATGGAATAACCGGTTTCCGTATACCCGGGAGACGGTGAACCTCTTAGAGGTCGACATCATACCGAATGTGTGACGATTTCGAAATCCGATCAAATAAAAAACACCGCCCACCCCGTACAGTCCAGCGAAATTGAAACTTCCCGTAAAAATTCCGATACGAGATAAAAGAGCGCACTTGATACACTTGGGTGAGGAATTAGTTCGGAATAACGATTTCATTCGACTGTACCACTACCCGGAAGAGTAAACGACAAAGACCACTAGAGCAAAATAAACACGTGATGATAGGCCGCGAAGGAGAAATTAAACACAAAGAAGAAAGAGTACCTCGAAGACCCGAGATGCATAGTAATCTATGAGAAGCAAGAGCGCCAACTTATTGTCCCTTTCCAGGCGGACTGTGTTCCCGCTGCCCGTTTATTTACTAAACCCAAAATCCGGTCTTTTCGGGAGCAGACAGGAAAAATAGTGGAGGCTACGTAGACTGAACGAAGTGATAAATAACTCACCCCATGAAGAATTAAGCCTTTCATCCCTCGTTTCCGTAAGCCCCTTCGTTTACCCGCTTACACTTCCCCCGACCAGAACTTGAAACTTGAATATATGCTAAAACTGTCTCCATCACGTCCCTTCCTAAATCCTGAAACCTGAACCTTTAAAAAAATTGGTTATTTCTGAAGAAGAAAAATACGAGATCGATTACGAGGGTTTCTGAAAAAAGCCGAACGGATCCTATGATCCAACAATTGTTCAATGCTAAATCATAGACTCGAAGTAGAGCGGGCCGATCCGAGGAAACGGAAACAAACAAACGAAATAGAAGAGCTAGATCCCAAAATTTTACTTGCCGAACCGCCGTTGGGAGCAAGTCTCCCGCGAGAGACCTTCCTTAGAGAATAACCGTGTCCTAAAAATTGTAAAGAGAAAAGTCCCGCGGGACGAAGCTCTCCGTCGTCCAATTCTTTTATTCGTCTCATCGATCCGCCGCGGCAGCGACGGCGCGATGTTAATCGCCATCCGCTCTAGACGTTGTAGCTCACACCGCACAGACGTCCACCCTGAATCTCGCCGTACACATTCGCCCGATTACCCTCCGAAAGACCCGACGAAACCCGAAGTGACCCGGGTCTCGTTTGTCTGGGCCTGGATCCATTTTTGTTTATTCGGCCTCGGATACGATGTGGCTGGGTTACGATTTTGAATTTGTTTCTTTTTTTTCGCCGGATTTCGACCTTGAAATCTAGCGGCAAGCGCATCATGAGAATAAAGCCACTCTGAGGCCACGTGCACTCCTACCCGCCACCGTCGACGATCCGTATCACCCACCGAGCGCCACCCCATGCGCAAAGTGAGACGTAACGAAATTTGCCAAAGAGTTCAAGCTTAAGAAAAACAAACGACCGAAATAAAAACGTTTTATTTCGTAAATTCAATATCACTGTGTGCGAATTTTACACCCAAAATTATTCCTAAATTTGTCTGCATAACTGCCCCGGTCGAAGATCTTCAGAAACGGCGGGTGATTCCCTTTGAACCGCCAAAAATCCTCAAAGAAATCTGGAACCCCACAAAAACTGTATGTGTTTCAATTTCTAAAATACTGCAGCGTGTACGACCGCCCAGAGAGGGAGTTCCACGGGAAAAAATGAAATCCGAAGAGCGGGAAATATTTTAGGAAGCGCTCTCGATGTATCGACTGCGAAGGAAGCTCTGGGTGGAAATTACACGTCCAATTTTGAGCCGAACTGTATGAACTGGCGACTACCATCAAGAAAATCATTCCTTCCATCGTAGGCCTCACACGTCACGGTTATTAGTCACGGAAAATAGAAAGGAATTATATTTTCTCCATTGGAAAAACGACACCCCGCAGAGATGTTTTTTGATCTATGATCTAACTCCTTCGGCAAGCATCTCGAATGCGCCGTTTCTTCTTTCATTTCTTTCCTATCGAATTTAGTTCCCTATAACTAATTCCTATTCCGTCGAGGTACGAACTCTGCGCCGTAACTTGACGATTACAACGAAACAATTCTAAAATGTTTCCACCCCAGACGAAAAACATTTTCGAGATTTGACATCGATGCTTAAAATTTCGTTACTTTTCTTAATTATAATTATTATTTACTGCCTCACGAATCAGCGACATTGCGACACGACTGTATAGAAGCACGACCTCGACGCCCATCCTGTCGCCGCCGCCGCCCGGTCGGTAAAAAATCCACTGAGAAGGTCTAGGGGGCCAGCCATTTAGCAAGGAATTTCGCGTTCACCTAAAAAGGTTCGAAAGCAGTCGGTCTGCTATCAGGTATACGGGGCAATTAGATTGCACCTATCTTCGCCGATTGTATTCTGGTAAGAATATAATATACATCAAGCAGCGTTTAAAATCTAGAATAAGATTTGCGAAATGTTGAAAGAGTAAAATTATTTTTATACTTAGTTTAACAATCAGTTTTATTTATTTGATTACTTATGTCATTTAATTTATTATTATTCCGATATTTAATCTTTATAATTAATCCGTTTTATTTATTTAGGTCTCCCGGGTTTCTCTCGAAATTTATGCTCTCTTTCTTCAGAAAGGATTTCGCTGTCATCTTTTACTTCAGCTTCTCTAGGTCGCGTTCTCCCCTGATTCCCGCTCGCTACTAAGTACCTGTATCTTCGTTATGTAGGGAGAAACACGTCTCTAAGGCCAACCAAACCAAAACGTATTTTAACCCAGGCCACTTCGAGTATATTTTGAAGGCTTGCCGTATTCCTGCCCGTTAACCACCCATTACGCAAAAAGTGTATTTTTTTGGCCATCCATCGAAACCACTAATGAGAGAGATTTTATTGTCCGCTTTTAAAAGCGGCGGTAAATATCATACTGGAAATGAATCAAATTCAAATCAGTGGTCCTTTCTCGTCAAATATCCATTCTCTAAATTCAGAAACTTGTACTGTCGGGTCTTATAAAATTCTGAGAAAGAAAATCGCCTTCCCTGGGGGAAGACCCACAATTTAGTTATTCCTGTAAGGGAACAATCTCTTGGGAGAAGCATGCGATACTCTCTCCGGCTTTCTAATTCAAAACGTCGTAAATCGGCTTTGTCGTATGAACCACGCAAAAAAAAAAGGCAAAACCAAGATTCGAATACAAATTATTAACGTCACAAAAAAAAAAAAAAAAAACCCAACTTAAAAACACCTCAATAAAAAAACACACCAGAAATTACTTTATATGAAAAGTTGTTAAAAGAACAGAGACCACAGTCACCAAACCAGCCGTTATACGAACAAGAGAAAAATTACTGATTTTATAAATAACAACACAATTAAGACTAGGTAGAAATATTACATCTCTCCCGTCTTCGGCCCTTTCGACTGGAATAGAGGATAATTGTGGCCGGACCCGCACACCGGGTAACCGAAAGAAATGTACGGAAAGAAAAGATCAATCAAACAAATGTTGCGTCACGACACCGCTTTATCCGGCGAAAAAACGACCCGCCTCAAATCCCACCTCCCCAAAATATTTTCCAAAATTATTTCAAGGATTTCAAATTCTGTATCGACAAGAGAATTGAGAAATGAGGTTCTATCCTCTTACCGAAAGGATTCTCCTGAAAAAAGAGGAAAAATGACTATTGAAACGCAGCAAGCCTTGACGAAAAGTAAAAATCTTGATGTCGCCCTAAAAGTTACACCCACACACAATACGAAACACCCGATTTATATTCCTTTCTCTTTAAATATTTTTTTCGACCAATTACAATACTCCCCGCCCTTAAATACCAACTGTATTGGAAAAACCTCTCTATTGGAAAAAACGTGCCCAGTTTTCGATTTTTTATTGGGTGATGGGACCTGGCGTTCACCCAGATCGTCAGTTCTGCTCATTACAAACGAAAACACTAGTAAGTGAAGATCAAGTCCGGTTTTCGAGTCTTCCCCTCCTCCAAGCCCAGTAATTACGGTCAAAGAGGCCTCGGGACTTATGCTCACGAATCAAGCGGCAAGGGAGGTCCCCTTATGGAAAAAAAAGGAAAATAAAAATATGATAGCTAGTATTGAGAAATTTTTTTATTATAAAAATAATTCAGTGCTCACGTAGTTTCGAACGATCAGTATTTCCCTGTTATTTTAAATAATATATGAAGTTATCGTGTAAAATTCAGAGAATTTTCTCTTTGTCTCTAGCTCCTTTAAAGAATCGGGTACGACCAAAAAAATCTACCTATATTAAGAAGTAATCTAGGAGATTAATTAAATTAAAACGAGCCGGATATATTTACATATTTATATTATTAACTACCTAGGGTTATTCATTTTTTGTATCTCCTCCCATTTATAAACTATTCCCTAACTATATGGAAACTTACCGAAATTATACACAAGCAGCCCCCAGCGTCTTAAGTCGTCCCATTTCGGTTGTTTCACCTTATAATTATACTGAACCGGATCCCAGTTTAGATATATTCCACCGTTCCGAACCGTCCAACGAAGAAGATGAAACACGGATGGGTTGCCCGAGTCTCATTGGAAAAATTCAACACAACCTATCCCACAACCAACTACGCCTCCTTAAAAGCTGGAATACCCGTTCTCATCCCTGCAGGAGCGAACACGGTCCTTAACGCCGCCCCGCCAAACGCTAATAGAATGCTTCTCTGTTTTTTTTTTAATCGATTTGAGATCTATCGAGCATCACTGAAGGCAACAAATGAACAGCCGTCAACCCGCGCACGGCCGGTATTCCTTTGGTGTGATTGCTTGCGTTCTGGTTTCGTCTGGTGATGAATCCTGAAATTGGAGTAGAAGAAATTATTAATCTTAAGGATGTGGTATTATATAATTTTGTTGTCTGTTTGGTGGTGTCACCTTTTTGTTGAAAAAGCGAATGAGACCTCCCTTTATTTATGTTGTATCACTAATAGAATTTTGCGATATTGTTACAATTTTAATTTTGTTGAATGTGTTGGTGAAATATATTATACGTGATGATAAGTTCTCTGTCTGCTTTTTGATTGTCGACATTTTGTTGATTTTTTGTTTTTTTTTGTATTTTGATTTGTTTTTTTCGGTTTTTTGTATGTTTTGATTTCATTTATGATGTGTTTTTATTGTTGGTTTAGTTTCTTTATTTGTTTTTTGTAAATAGTTTTTTTCTGAATGATTTTGATGTTGTTGTTGTTAATGACTGAAGCCGCCTCTACTTCATTCCGCACGACGTGTAACTCAAACCATCCATCTCCATTCTCCCCGCTTAACGGGAGCCGCCCTTTCTGTTAAATAAGTTAGTAGAACCAGGCGCGTCGGGGAACAATTTCGCCCGGAAATTACCGCACTCATGCGGTCTGAATTTAAAGGTTTGACACTGAACAGAAAAAGACTGATTTAAAAAATATATAGAAAACCGAGTCTACCGAAGACCACCCGTGCCAACCCAACACAACGACTCCCTACGGACTTGTTGAATAATTAGGCCGAAAAAACATATCTTAGAGAATCCTCCCGATAGCTGAGGTATGCCCTCCCAAATACACTGGTGTTTTGAAAACCCAAAGTTTCGCTGTAGTGGGACTTTAAAAGCATCCGTCGCCGCGTGCAGTGTCGCTATATACGCCCCGGAAATCACTTAATCTCCGTACAGCACTTCAACGAAAATAACTATAAAGTCGTCCGCTCTAGTTATTTCGAGACAAGACTGCCTCCTAAACCTATTTCCGATTTTTCTTAAAATACAGATTTCCGATTCGAAACTTCCGATTTATGGAAGATAAAGGACTTCAGATCGTTTCTATACCCCGTTTTCCGCCAGAACTTATCCTCTGGCCAAACCCGCCCCAAAAAAAATTTGACCCAAAAACTTTCATGGGGAAAATCTCACAAGAACCGATATAGGAAATCCGTCCGCGGAACTTTACAGTTTTGCATTTCGAATTTATGTGTTTTCGTCTTAGGAAAAGAAATCCACCCTTCGAAATTACGTATTGTAAGTTGCGTCCAACTTATCGAGTATTTCTCTTTGTTCGATTTTGGTCTGCGTAACGATCAACGCGTGTTTTTCTTAGTAAACTCTTTACTATACTCTATTTTATCATTTGATTATTTCAGTTTTGAGTTTTAAGGTCTAATTATTTGATGATTATTGTATTGTTACTTCGTCTTTATAAAGGAATAATAAGCGAAAAACGATACTCGTTTTTCCTTATCAAAATTTATTCCGAAGAATACGCCCCGGTAAAAAAAAGAAAAGGAAATAATCCTCCAAGCCAAATTGCAATCAATACCGAGCCAGTATCGGATACGCATTTCAAAGAGGAAAACCCCGTATATTGCGCAGTGGGGGACCCATTAAATAATAATAAATTTTATGTAAAAATTTTACAATCATTGAGCAATTCCCTAATCCCCTGTATAACGTTTTCTAATAAACATTTAAAAAAATATAATCGAATTTTTTAAAGTTAATTTGAATCTCTTATACGTATAATATATATAATTTCTTTTCCTAAAGGCTATATATGATAATAATAATCTTTAAAATGTACATTTGAATTTACATCGTATTAAACAAGAGATAAAAAATTTAAAAAACGAAACCTAAATCCTATTCGACCTTAAAAAAAGATCTCTCATAAACAACCGCTCCTGCAAAACAATAAATAAATTTAGCCTTCAATCCTCAGCCGGATGACAGAAGGAATATGCCGGTAATGAAACCAAAAGATTATCGAATAAATAATATATTCCTCAACAACAGACAACGACGCCGCTGTCCTTCGAGGACCTCAACCATCAAATTAGGTTTTTTATGAAATAGAATATGTAACGAGCGGTAATTACAGCAATTTCAGATGATTTCACATTTTACAGATAATGTTTTCTCTCGCTCGAAGCCGTGTGATCCGCAATTCAAAGTAGGCTGTTCGATGGAGTTTGTTAACACTTGTTTATTTTTTTATCTATATTTTAGTTAATAAAATTATTTTATTTAAAAATGATACGGGATTTCTCTGTGATTAATGGCCGAAAGAAGAGAGACCTAACGTAAAAAACAAAAAATAATATCATATCGGAAAATTTTTTGAAAAACGCAGTAAGTTCGATGACGAATATATTTATTAATCTGTAAAAAGCCCCAATAAAATACACATTGTAGCTTCTCGAGTAAATAAATGATAGAAATGAAATAAAAGAAGGAACAAAACACGAAACGAAAAACGAACGAATCAAAGTCTCGAAACGCGTAGGTTTAACGATCACCGCGATCGAGCCGATAGACAGCGAGATACCCATGTTCATTTGACTTAAGCCAGCATATAAGTAATAGGACCCGAATGCCATATAAAAATTGAAACGAATCAGTACCCAAGAAATAACCCGGATTAAGAAAAAGAAGATCAAAAAAAGTGAATAAAATTCTGCTGAAAAGAATCCGAAAGAAAGTGTAAAATACGTGCTGATATCGCGTAAATAAGGAAGGATCTAAGTTCGGAAGAAAGGCGCGTACTAATCGGAATCGAAAATCAATCGAGGTTTAATGAATTAACAATCGCGAATTCGTGGATACCGAATAAAG
>JABUQX010069855.1:35000-73716 GCA_015478945.1 Trachelipus rathkii | reverse complement strand
GCTGGAGATGGTAGATCGAATACAAATGTTCAGTTCCAAAGGAGGCAAAAATGCGATCACTACGAAAATGAGATGATTCGGATGATGTGCTGAAGGCTATGCTGAAGAGGGATAGTTAGCACGTCAGGAAGAACTTGCTTCGAAGGTCCGAGATGGCCACGATGCAATCCAAAGAATGACGAACAGTGAAGGAACAATGGAGGAGCAACAATGGCAGGACGGGGAACCCTCACGACTAGAAACCCATGTGTGAGATTTGTCATGACCAATACGCATATCGAGCAGGGACCACCTCCAGGAGGCGACTCTCCTACAAGATGAAGACCACCGCCCAAGGCCGGGTTTGATAGTCCGAAGTTTGGCCCCACGAGCATCCTCCGCCCAACATGACTGCCGGCCAGAGAGGAAACCCCGGCGCACGATGAGAATCTGTACGGTAAATGGCCCAGGCGCACAGCAGGGAGAAGGTACGGCACTCGACACCCTGTGTGGCAGCCGGCCCGTTTGGCCCCCTCCCCGTTCTGCCAGGAAACACCGCACATGGGAGGACACCAACAGAACTCAATGTTGTGGCTGCGCTGGTAACAAGCAGAGGGACTAGTTGATGGCACCAGACCAACGGGCTTACGGTTGACGGTCAAGCACACTGGAGAGCGCTCCGGAGATCCAAAGATGCTTAATACCCCACGGGCGAAGTACTGAATCCTGTCACCGCCAATGACATTGCTATTATTCACCTGAAAAAACAGACAAATAGGGCGAAAGGGGTAAGGGATACAGTGATGTCCGGAAACACACCAGATACCCCACCCCTTCCCCCGTCTTTGAACCATCGGTGTAAACCGCTATTAGAGTCGCTATGGACCTCCGCGTGAGAACCAAAGGAATCACCTCACAGAACTGAGGTGCGCCTCCACTTATGCAAGACAGCGATCCACATGCAGACAGGAGGCGGACGAGGGACCACTGTGGAACGGGATAGTAAAAATCATTGCAACCGCTCATGAGGAAGGTCGAGGAAAGCAAAGATGAAAGTAACAACCCCAGCAAATGCCAATAAAAGTTGCACGAACACGTCCCTATATAGGCTGTCAAGCCACGAAGTAGGACTGAAGTACGAATAAACAGCGAGCACATGAGCTGCTCCCTCCTCAGGACAGGCGGCATCACCCCGGCGTCCACCTCCAGGCTCTTCCTCGGAGAAGAACGGAATGCACCCGTGGCAATTCTCAGACCTTCAGTCTGAATTGGCGTCAAGAAGCGGAGTAGATGAAGTCTCCATAAATGGCACAACAAGCCAGTTAGCCCGCCCAGCCATGATGTATTAGGTGGGCATGGTTTCTGTCCGCACCCAAGTTCTTGAGGTATGATTGCAGTAAGAGATCCAAGGACGGCTCAATTAGCCTTTGAGAAGAGTTAATATGATAAGGTAGTAAGCGCTCATCGAGCACGAACCCAGGACCCACTACGGTTCCACACGGATAGGGAAGCCATAGAGACGTAAATGGGGCAAATGTAGGCGACCCTACGACGGACATTTCCGGGAAAACACGGTGTAGTTTTCGACTGGAGAATGCAAAGGCACGTGCAGACACAAGGAGAAACCCTATCGATGCAACCTAAGTTGACGTTCCATACAAGAAGTTTAGCTCCAGAGATGTAAGGGCAAGATCGTCAACATAGATGAAGCAGCGCACTGACGGCGGGATGGAATCGACACACCATTGAAACCAATAGCGAAAAGCAACACGCTCAGTACACTGCCCTGAGCCCCTTCGCTCCAGACCAAAAACACCTCGACAAGCGTGCACCACAACGGACCGAACGAACGGTCCGACAATCAACAAGCTGAAGGAATAGGGAAGTCTGCCCTAGTCCAAGAGTGGAGGCTCCGCAATCAACCCCAACCTCCACGTCTACAGAGCCTTTCGAGGCAAAAGAAGACGGCCCAGTCATTTTTTGGAAGCAAAAGAACTCACAATGTCGTGCATCCAACCCGAAGGATGAGGATCCTGGTCGAGCGATGCGACGAAAACCAAAATTGGTCAGTCGGAAAGCATTGAGTTTGGCATCCAACGTACGGACAAGACGGAAACCACCATCTCCCATGAGCTTACAATGTATTGCAGGTCAATGAATAGGGCGATGTTATCGGAGAAGTCGGATCCTTCCCAGGTTTGAGAATTTGGGGACAATATATGCATAGACCAGACAGGAGGAAAGACCCCTCCACCCATATTCTAGTGTATAGCGAGAAGGAAGGCAGTGGCAGATGGCATGAGCATCGAAGCACTGAAAAGGAGATTGGCCGTCAGGTCCAGGCGCTTTCATCCCCGCAAAGCTGAGAGCCTAGGAACTCGGGCCTGGTGACTATGCCTTGTACGGAAAGGTCTGTACCAGGCGAACAGAAACATCAGGAAAAAGACTCCACCCGCAAGGACATAAACGAAAAAGTATCAGGATAACGGGAGCCGCTTGAGCAGGACGCGAAGTGATAACCCAGCTCAGCAACAATCCCCGGAGCAGAGATGACATCAGAAGTTTGCGGCCATAAGCAGGATAATAGGCGATCGGCATGGTTCGCGAAATTTTTCGACCTTTTTAATGACTGATGCAGTACAGGGTTAGAAAATTAACTGTGGAAAGTATGGCGAAATACTGTTCGCTTACGGCATTAGAACGACGTCGGCGCCGAAGCCTTTACAGAACAAGTTGGAATGTGGGCGTTCTGTTTTAACAGCTTCAACCAACTTAGCTTTTCAGCGATTAGCTGAGCACCACTCCTTCTACCGGGGGTGATTGATTCGGGTCCATATGAACGGGGCATATGCTCCGTCGCCGCCTGAACGGATAACTTCCTGAAAGGCTAAGTGAATGCATACGGCGGCGACGGAACCACGTAGTTGCAGAAAGATGAAAATAGTGGCCTATGAAAGGAAGACCAGTCTGCCCTGTCATACGCCGCCGAATAAAAGGTGTACTGCGGACTGGGCCGACGGATGTATCTCACGAAGCGGTAGTGTCACTACCACGAGGAGACAGACTCATTCCCACCAAACGATCTAAAACAAGATTGGAACACAACTACGACGTCAACACAGGGAGAATGCCCGTATCAAAAAACGTTCAAGTGAAGGCCCGCTGTGAGACCATCCCAAAGAAAAATCTCAAAATACCGTCAACAACCAACGATTGGGGACGTAACAGACATGTCTCCCAAATGAGCGAGGTTAAAGTCACCGAGACAAATGGCGGTGGGAGACCACGTTGAAAAAAAGCGACGTGTCATTCTGGGCTATATTTACAAACTGGGCGCCAGTACACCGAGCACAGCGTAAGCGCGCTGTCAAGATGGGACGAGCTCGCCACCGCACTGCAGCGAGTAGAGAGTGAATGGGAGTACAATGGACAGACTCGTGAGCAGATCGCGCCCCACCTCTGTCGCTAGTTCCACGATTCAGGGAAATAAGGCTCCCTGTACCTTGAAGGTGCCAAGAGGCACACGGTCACAAGTCACTCCTGTAAACAAACGCAAGGGCTGAGAATCGGAAAAGTATCTCTCAGCTCTCGTAATTGCAAAAGTATCCGCGAGGCAGTTCCTTGGATGAAACGTTAGCCAAAACGGAAAATAATCAAAGCAGGACGAATCCGTGACCAATAGCACGCATGTTTGATTGCAGTTCTTCCTCAAGAGGTTAAGCGGAATGTCCCGTGAGCGCGAACGATCCACGACAGAACCTCAAACCCCGGAGGAGAGGAAAGTCACTCAGCAGGGAATATGTGTGGACCCCCGTTTACGAGAGGGTCTGGGCACATAGAGGCTGCCAAAGAGCGGCCAAATCAACTCCACATTCGAACATCCCTTCCCCTAGACGGCACCCCTTGCCAGACTTCTGCAAAGCCGTGAAGGGGACGCGTACTCAGAGCGCTCCATAACAAAGCGGGAGATGAAGAGTGACAATCGTAAGAAGGTGTCGGCGGAGTGAGATGAGACAGCACGAGATGAAAGTGTATGGGCAGTCAGCAGTTAAAATCTCGAAGCGGTCCGCGTTGGAAGAGAGCAGAAGCTCCGTCGACCGGACCGAAGTCAAAGTGGATGAGGGAAGGCAAAGGGCAAGACTCCTCCATTTCCTGCAACCACCAGCATGCCAACCACTCAACACTTATCGAAGCACCAGTCTACCCGAAGGAAGATGCGACGGGCGACGGTGTACAATCATTACTCCTCAGACCCCCCTCGGCGGGGGCACAACAGTTGTCAGCACTACACCCCACGAAGAGAGTAAGTCCCGAGAGTCCATCGCTGGCACCGAAAAAAGTATTCAGAATCGCTCGAAAGTGCAAGAAAGCAAGCGGGCTAGCAGAAGTATATAATTACAGAACGGGGAGGCGGCAACCACTGGTCCAATCGCGCACGCGGTTGTCAGCGCGCGAGCCCGTTTAGGCAGGGACAGAGCGAGTCCCAAGTACAAATCGGGATCCTTCTCTTCAAGAAGTCCGGCCCGATAGAGCAAGCATTACGGATGTCTGTCTCGGGAGATCCCGCCCTGGACGGATTCGCAACCGCTTAAGAGGAGACCTGGTGTTCCCCGCGAAACAGAGCAGGCGTTTTCGGGAGACGGTACAGGTAGGCTTCGACGAAGGCACATGGACGATCGCCATCGACCTCAGAAGCGGAACCTTATCGCAAAATACAGATTCCCCGGAGCTGCATAGACCTCATAAAGAAGGAGCACGAGAGAGGTCGTGGGTTCGGCAAGAAACGACAGAAGGCCCCCGAACCATTTCGGGAGATTGGGAGGACAATTGGACCGAGCCACAGAAACCACCGAAAGCAGGTGATTCGTAACCGGCCACAAAGAACCGAAACACGAACGTGGAAAAGCGGACAAGCTCGACACAACGCACGGCGAGAGCAAACGGAACAGTTAACGGCGAGAGGGACCCGCTGCCGCAGCATAAGATAGAGAAGATGACGCCAGCTTCTACCTGCCCGGCGGTTTAGCCTCACGCACGGTCATATTTATGAAATGCGACACTGCTCCAGATTCTTCTCCAAGGCGAAAAAGGGCAGTGGACAGAGGAGGCCGAGTGGCCCCTTGCAGTTAGGACAAAATGGAGGATCTCTGTCACAGTTTCGGGTGGAGAGAACTGCCACATGTCGGACAGATGGTATGGGGAGACCGACAATATTTCTGGGGGTGACCAAATTTATGCACTTGAAACATCTCCGGGAATGGCACATAAGTTCGAACCGTGTGCATGGTAAACCAAGTTTTACCTTGGATGGAGGAAGCACAGAGTAAGGTATAGCAAACAGACGAGGGTTCGTCTTGGAGGGTCATCCTATACTGTCGATGAACCGATAAAACGTCAAGGTAAGGCCACGTGAGTTGAGCCTGTAAAGATTTAGCGATGTCATCGAAGCACTCGGAAGAACTCCGCCATGATATGTACCTCGACGTGTTTCGAATCATCGTCAGGTTTAGACAGAAATGACCGAATCCTCCCCAGATGGGAATAGGGAAGCAAGTAACGTTGCTCGTGGTACGAGAGCACACGAAACCAAGAGGGAACCTTCCTATTGGCCGTGGCCTGTGACTCAGTAGTTTGAAGCAGCTTCCAAAGAATCACTAAGGATGAGCTGGCTCACAGAAGTCAGTGGACGAGATAACGTCGAATGTAAATAAAAAAATAAATATCGGCTATGATCAAGACCCGGGACCCGAGGGCGTCGGAGAAAGTGGATCGTCGGCGTCGGTTATATGCGTTTAGGAATGAACCCGCTGACGCAGTGTCTGGAATGCAAACGTAAAGACGGAAGGGCACAATATCTCATCAAGACCACAATAGCCTCAACCTCGTCAGACGAGGCAGTCCCCGAACAGACGAACGGGGCGATAGTTGCGTGGTTGAATACCACCATTCATCAACGAGAGCTCAAAGCCCGGCTGCCGCACCTGGAATGGCCAGGAGGAGACGGGTTGGGACCCGCGCAGTGGTGATTGCCGCCTTTCTGGGAAACGGTAAACTTTTTTAGATTTTCTTCCCATGAAAATACTCCTGCAAAACATCAGCACCGCAATAAACACAAATCAATACACAAATGATTGCATAGAAACATAAATCCCGGCAGCGTAACTGAGCACCGCGCCCACACCAGCCAGAGCACATACCTCCCCCCTAGCGAAACCCCACCCGAGAGGTGGCCGATATCGTGTGACCTCGGGAAAGCCCCCCGGACTCCGCGAGTCCAAGAGGAAAAATAAAACGTGCACACAGATAAGACGCGACGCCCAATTATGCGCCAAGGCAAGTAACAGCCTCTCCATTAGGCAGTTCGGACCTCCTACCAATAGGCCGCCCGGAGAAAGGCACAAAAAACCGGTTTTTTAACCCTGTACCCTCACCCAGTAGGAAGGGAGGCAAGATGGCCATGACACACACAAGAAGACAACAAGCCGTACCACCAGGAAGAAGGGGAAAGGAAGACTCTCAGAAGAGAGAGATCAGGAATAAGGGTAGTACTACAGAAAACGGAGGAGATAGACCAGAAACTGAGGAAGGGAGCGTAAGGGAGACGGAATTATCATAAGAATAATCAAATAATAATAAATAATATAATTAATAATAATAAAAATAATAATATTAAAATACTTAATAATAAAAATAATAATAATAAAAGATAAAACATATAGAAACAAAGAACAAAATGAATTAATGCAACAAAAAAGGGGAAAAATCAACGAAATTAAAAACGTTCAACCATAAGCACTAACATCGAAAAGGTATCTGAGCCCCCCACCCCAACAAGGTGGGGTACGTTAACGGCGGGGATATAATAATAAATAATAATATATATATTATAAATAATATCGATATCATAATACATAATAATAATAATAAATAATAAACCCACCTTCTTTCCCAAGACTGGGGTAACGGGCGTAACACCCTTGCACGGAACCAGAGTAGTAGAAGAGAAGATGACGCAAGTCGAATAAGAAAGCCCAAGCCTTACGGGCCCCTTTATACTTTTAGAAGACTCCGTCGCAGTCAGAAAAACCACCCCTGGAGCATACGACAGCGACGTAATCTTACTATGGCATCTCGTCAATGTGGGGTTCATCCCCTTGCCCAGTAGTCCACAACCATACCCGACTTACAACCCCAGCCATTCATCCTATCATACACCTTTCTTCTCGCCTTTGCAAATTCACATTTTTCTCTTCAGATTCATTTAACTGACTAAATTCCCACTTTTTTCTTCATTCCAGCCGTCCGTTCCAAGCAACCTACCACCTATACATCCGCTTACCAAACCGACTTCATCCACCTTCCACATGACAACTTCTCCAAACGTATATTCATTATTCTCTCATTTATCCCCTTTCTTCACACCACATAACTCTCAATACGTTCATTCCTCCTTTTTTAATTTTCTTCCACCACGTAGATATAATCACCACCATCCAACACTATTGTACTTTAAATCTATACTCCTTATTCCAGACCACAGTTCACACTATACATTAACAGAGATAACAACATATCCTCGTAAAACCCTAGCGCACTCAAAATTTAGTCCCTTTACATCCACTAACGATTAAATTGCACCAGCCACTCCTGCCATTCGCAATTTCCTACTACACTCTGCATCAATAAACATATATTCCTAAATATTTAAACTCATAAGCTGGTTCTCAGCTACACCCATCTAACACAACTTCACCACACAGACTGTCCTCACTCACAACATAACTTTACTCTACATTTACTTTCAACCCATTCTTTTACACCACCCTGCCAAACTTTCCTAACAATCTCTCAAAAATCTCTTCGATTCGCACACAAACAATCATGCATATAATGTAGGCACCCTCCACAGCTCTTCATTCTCCATCATTCTAACACCATCCCTTGCACCCCCCCCCTCTGAATACTTCATACCCCCATCCTCATCTTACAATTGAATAACAAGAATACACTCCCGCCTCACTCCGCATAATGTTAAGCACACTTTTCGACTCCATATTCTTACACACGCTTCACTATCGTCCATACAACGTTTTTAATCCATTCGAATAACCACCAACAATTATCACTAACGACGGCATAAACCTTCCCTATTTATCCAATCATACGCCTGTGCAAATTCATACAACCTAAATACAATTTATTATTCCTCTCCCTCATTTCTGCTCAATCATTTGTTTCAATGTGAAATTGAGTCCACACCTCCTCATCACTTCTACAACCACTTGTTCTTCACCAACTCTTACCTTCAGCATCTCACACGGGCCTCTCCGACCAAATCCACATAATTCTACTACAACTCAATAATTAATTCCCTCTATAATCCATACAGTTACTCTTATCAATTACCCTTATATAGGTGCTGTTATCTGCCTTCCCAATCCCTCGGAGACTGATACCCCGCCATAAACGACTTGTTACAAAACTTCCAAATATAATCAATCTTTCACTCCCTCCATTCTTTTATCCCCCATCAATTTCATCTTTACCGCAGATTACCATTCTTCAACTTTCACTCTACCCGATTTGCTCCCCCGTCAAACCCACAAACAATTCACTATCACCTACTTTCATGTACCAATGTTATTCAGACTTTCGAAGTGTTCCCCCACACCTCCCCTCACATCCATTCCATCAGTAACGAAGGTACCTCCACGTATGATATAGATAATATATATAATATATATATATATATATATATTTATATAATATATATTAATATATAATATATTAATTATTAATATATATAATTATTATATATAATATAATAATATAATATAACACAATATATAATATATATATATAATTATATATATTTATATATATATAATTTTTTTTTTTTTTTTCTTTTTTTTCGAATGTGTAACACGACCCACCACGCCAAAGAGAACGGTCCAATACTGGCCGAAAAATCGAGCACCATGAGCCCGCACATATTATGTTTCCAATGTCTTAGAAAGATCTTGACGCCGAATGAAATATTAAGTTAGTCCAAAAACATAAATCAAACTAGTAAGCAATGGATAGTTACATTATAAATATCCTAATATTACATAACAAAATCAAATGTTATAAAGAACATTTACTTCTTGAAGATACAAGAAAATAGAGTTACTGCTAAACAACAACTCTACTGACTACTACTACTACTGTAATAATAATAATAATCTAATAATATAATAATAAATAATAAATATAATAATAATAATATAATTATAGATATAAATCCTAGCCTTCCGATGACAAACTAACACGGTTTATAAACATTTCGGTGTTTCCTGTTCCGAGTTGCCTGTTCATTCCATCCCCAAGACAATCAACTTCATTTTAGTTTCTGGTGCGAGCAACAACTTGCCAAGTTGTGTTCAGAACCACAAACCACTCGGCGAATATTATCTAATCTAAGGCAGCTTGGAACATATCTACGAAAGTATACGCAAAAGGTTTAATAAATATCAAAATTTAAAGATAAAGCAATATCGTTAAAGGCATTAATACAACTAATAAGAATAATAATATAAAATAATATAAATAATAATAATATATAATAATATATAATAATAATAATAACTAATAAAATAATAGGATTTATTCACCGGAAGGTGTTTGTAGTTTGATTCTTCAAGTTCGTGTTATTTCTTGTTAACGTTGGGCAGCATAGCTGTAGAACCAATGCAGCATGTCTTGTAGTGAACCCTCGACCCCAGCACGTCATGTATGTGCATTGTTATGATTCATAAATTGTTACACCATGCACTTTCTTCAAGACCTTCTTTCTTTCCCCTTCATTTCAAAACAATTGTTCCATTCTTTCAATCCACCGCTTTATCACAAGACATCCTTACTTACTCAAATCCTTGTTGTGGAGACAATAATTGCCCACATCGTATCCTGCGTTGTCGTTATGGAGCCGACTAAGGACTGTGAACTTGGGCTATGGTGCCTACACATCTATTCTTGCCGGAATTGCTAATGAGTACGAGACAAAAAGCTGCTCAGCATCGCCGACTCAAACAGGCAAATCTTTACGCGTCCGACAATTGACTCAATGGAAAATCGCATCACAATGCACGTAACAGCTGAAATGTACAGAAGACTAAATGACCTACTGAGAAAGACAGCGAGACGAGTGATAGGATATGATTAGAAAGGGCAAATCTCTGAATTTGCCTTCGCATGTGCAATCGAAACACCAAAGCATGACAAGAGGCAAAAGGTGAAATTGAGATGGTTGAGTGAATTGTGTGGCGATGCTGGTTGGCAAGAGAATGACGAGAGAAGAAAGGATTGAATTTATTGATGAGTGACTACTGTGGATATAAAGCTAATGAGACTCTCTGGATTGTGTAAAGTCTAGAAATTCTACATGGTTAAATTTAAGTTTGAAAGTCAAGGTGAGTGTGTGGTTGTGACATAATGGTCCAATCTGACGGGAAACTTGAGAAGTACCGATTTTTTGGAGATAATACCGACTATGTGTTCTGCATGGAGTGCAGGTAGGAGCTTCAGGATTGATAGTTTGGGGACCTGAAATGGTTGGACTTTAGTGATCAAAAATGGATGGCTGTGGTGGATATAAACAGGGTTTGGAGTGCGGAGAAATTGAGAACTAGATAGGAAGGTATTGCTTTCTGTAAGAGAGAGGAATGTGGTAGTAAGTAATACTTCTTTAAAACAAGAGTTATCCATAAGTATACTACAGTTGCTGTAGATAAGATGGTATCGAAGTCGAAAAGTATGATTGATCTTAGGTGGTGAAGAAGGAGTGTTGACAGAATGTGTTGGTGTAAATCATGTTAGGGTTTAGAATGGGAAGTATCGGAATCATTATGTTTTCTATGCTAAAATTAATTAGTGGGCTTGGATGACGGAGGAAAGTTGGATACGAAAGGAAGTAGGTAAACATTAAGCATGTGAGAAGTATAAGTGAGCAAGATATAAGGATAAGTATGTAGACGCGCTCGCTATAAAAACGTTGGAATGTGAACAAGTTATAGAACAAATTCGAGGGCAAATGAAGAAGCAAATTGTTAAGTAGTGCAAAGGAAGTATGTGATGTGCTAAAGTAGAGTAAGATCCGTAAACAGTGAATGGGGAATGAAGAGATGTGAAAGCCCAGGTATAAAAGTAAAAAAAAAGCGTGGTTGAATACTAAAAGACAAATGATGACCTCAAAGGAAAATGACTTGGAATATTCAGGAGAAAAAAAAATACCTAAAGGTGTATACGTAGGAGAAACAAGAGGTAAATGAAACAGCTTGGAAGGAGGATGAATGGAGACTTTACAAGGGAATAGGAAGCTCGGAAGGAAGCGCGAAAGGTTTAAGAATGAGAATAAGGGAAATCTGCTTTGAGAACTATGAATAGGGATGGTGCTTTCCTGATAACTGATGAAGTAGGTGTGAGAGAGTGTGAAAGAACACTCGAGGATCCTCACCAAGATTAACAGTAATAAGATTTGATAGTGAATGTCTGTGGGTTTGGGTGGTGCAAGAAGGAATATATTTGGGGATGAGGTTCATTAGTAAGGAGGAAGTAATGGTAGAGTGAAAAAATTTAAGAATGGTAAATATATTCTGCAGGTATAGATGAAATTACTGGTGAATGATACAAGAACGGAGCGAATTGGTGATTTGATGGATTGAATTGTAAATAAAGCGTTTTATAGAGTATCTTCCAAGGTGTTGGAGGAAGCGGGTAATAGTACCCTTATATAAGGTAATGGGAGAAAAGGGAACTGTAGAAATTATAGGAATAAGTTACGAGTGTTTAGAGGAAATGAATGTGAAATTATTGTCGACTAAGAGTGCCGCTCTGAGTGACTGATGGACTGATATGGGTAAGAAACAATGTGCCGTTTAGGAGGGTAGAGGGTGAATAAACTTTTACATTTAACAAATGAGCTAGAAAATGAGGGAGAAGAAGAAAAATTGTATATAGGTTTTCATGGATTTTGCAACAGGCGTTATGATAGAGCTTAATAGAAGCGGACTGCTCCCAAACTACTATGGTGTTGGTGGTAGGCTCTAAATGGAATCAAAAGTATGTAATGACGATATGTGAAGGTGTGTAGAATAAATCGGTCAATGTGATTGGCTTATAGGATTAATAGACGGAGAAACAGAGGTCTGTTTTTATGTCTCCTTGGTTATTCAAATTCTGTATATGGATGGGCTTATGAAAGAAATTTGAGCTGGGGATCGCAGGAAATGTGTTAGAAATGGTGGAGAATGGAGTTGATTGGAGGGTGCCCTACCATATATGCGATATTCGGTTCTGCGTGTGGCGAATCTGTAAGAGAGTTTGAGAGGCATTGGTAAGAGATTTGCGCAGGGTGTTAAAAAGAAGGGGCATTGGAAAGTAAACGTTGAGGATAAGAGTAAGGTCTCATGGTTGTGATGAGGAATCCTCAGGTGAAGTTATGTTAGATGGTGAGCAGCTAGGAACAAGTGTCTGAGTTTAAATATTAGGATATTGGCATGAGAAGGGAACGACGACTGCAGAGTTGTAGTATGACAAGTTTGAATGTAGGAAGGTGGGCTGTGCAATTAATCGATTGTGTGGAATGCAAAGGGACTAAGTTTGAGTGTGCTAGGTCTTACATGAGGTATGTTGTTACGTGTTATTATGTGTGAAGGAACATGTCTGAAAAGAAGTATAATCTAAAGTTACAATTGGATCAAGTTGGAAATCTTATGGTTGTGCTAGGTGTGAGAGAATTGATAAAGAGAGGAATTAACGTATTAGAGAGTGGTGTAGTGTGAAGAAAGGGGAAATCGAGAGAATAATGAAGTATGTTGAGATGTTTGTCATGTGGAAGGATGAATGATAGTAGGTTGGTTAAAGCGGATGTATAGTGTGAGTGTGTTGGGAACCGAACCGCTGGGAGACCGAATATATATATATATGAGTCAGTGAACGAATGTACTTGAAGGGAGAAATGGTGAGATATTGCAGAGGCGGAATAAAGTGGCATGATAGGAGAGAATGGCGGGGTTTGTATGGGGGCATGGTTGGCCCACCTGGCCAGGATGAACCCTTACCATTGACGAGATATCATAGGTCCGTCGCTGTCCCATGATGCTCTAGGTGGATTTTTTGTCTGTGACGAGCTCACTAATTAATAGGTACAGAGGGGGCCGGTAAGGCTGGGCTTTCTTTTCGACCCGTCTGTCATTTTCCCCTACCTGCCTTTCTTTCCGATGTTGTACAGACCCTACCCCCAATCTGGGCAAAGAGGTAAGTGAGAAAGAAACAAGAATAATAATAATAATAATGAGAAAATAGGAGTGGAAGTTAAAATGAACATGGGTTCATAAGGGAAAAGTATCAGAGAGTCACTTGTCAAATAAGCACGTTGACATCATGAACAACATGAAACTGACAAATCTGGACGAAAAATGGAAAGGAACCGTTATGTTAGTGCAGAGAAGTATGGATGTGCAAGTAGAATGAGACTGATGGCAAGCATTAAAAAAAAAGAAAAAAAAAAAAAAAAAAAAAAAGAAGAAAAAAAAAACAAAAAAAAAAAAGAAGTGGTTGAATGTGCTAAAACCAAATGAAGTTTCAAAAGAAAGATGAAGTCTATAGTAAGGAAAAGAGAAAGGCTAAAAAGTTGCATTAAAAAAAAAAAAGAAACAGTTTGAAATGGAAGGAGGATGAATGGCGACTTACAATGGAATAGGAAGCTGTTCTGGAAGTAAGGAAGTTAAGTACCAAAGGTTAAGAAAACGAGAAAGGGAAATCTTTATTGAATAATGAATAAGGATTGTGCTTTCGTGACTGATGTAATGGACGTGAGGAGATTGTGGATGTGCTCGCCTTGATTTAATAACGTTTTTTCTTGAAGGCCAAGTTTCATAAAAAATTCAACATCAGACTTCTTATTCATGAATGAGTAGTTATGACAATAAAACAAATGAAAACATAAAGTAAAATAACAGGATCGGGCTGGAAGGGATATTATTTCATAAGCGGAAGGGCTATCCTTCTCCTCACAACAGGTCACAGGCCAGAGACCCACACAACTTCCCGGACCCCACCACGTAGGGTAGGCTGTGGATGCGGCTTCGAAAAATGAAGGGACAGAAAGAAGATTAAAAGAATTCGTATGTGAGGAAATGTACGAAATCCCCCAAGTATTGGTTCTTGTCACTTTGCCATGCTCCAGGTTATTCATCAAGATCATAACACCGCAACAAGAATCAATAACCCCCTGGGGGAAACAAGAACAATTATAATTATGAAAAGAAAGAAACAAACAACAAAATATAACAAAAGAATGATAGGACGAATTTCTAATAAATCATATTTATTTTTTGGGAGGATGTGCACAGAGACCGTCATTGCACGCAAAAAAAAAAAAGCGGCTATACAGTGTCAATAAAACTAACAACAGGGGAAGTCCGTACACAAAATAAGAAAGATAAACAGTATCAAAATATTTATATTTGATAAAAGGATGTTCATTCAGATCACGAAAGAACGCAAAAATATTGTCGCTTTGAAAGTGAGGGGAATCTGATAAAATATGCCCAAGGCGATTCCGAAAAGGAATGGTAAGTATGTCAATAAATCAAGTTGAATGGCTGAGATTGCGTCGCAACCCACAAATGTATGGGGATAGTAAGAGTACCACACGAAGAACAACACGGACAGGATGAGGGGGGAAGGTGTCCCGCTCTCATCATGTGAAAGCCATGAGTGAGATTGGTGTGTCCAATTCGTAAACGGGCCAGAATGAATCAATTCTATGGTAGATCTTAATTACATATCTGCTTCTAGTGAGAATTTTAATTACTATCTACTTCTACTGGTAGAATTTAATTATGTATCCACTACTGAAACATTTTAACTGTTTCTACTCGCAGGATGGATCTTAATTATGTACCTATCTACTTTAACAACACACTTTAATTGCGTATCTACTTACAGGGTGGATCTAACTTATATATAAACTCTAACAAAATATATTTTAATTGCACATTTTATCTACAGATTGCTAATTTCACACAGGAATAATCCTCTTTGATTATTTTATATGTACCAGTTATTCCTTTCATACAGGAATAGCAGTCTTTGAATATTTTATCTATTGGGTGTTTATTTCATACAGGAACAGCCATCTTTGAATACTTTGGTCTATAGGGTGATCCTTTAATATATGATTGAAAGTTTATGTGTGATAGATTAAGTATGAACTTGGAACCTGATTTAGAGTGGAAGTATCAACGTGTGGTATATATACGCAATTCAAGTTTGATAACAAAAACGTCTCTTTCTCCTACACGTAAATCAGTTTGGTAAAGATCTCTCTTTCACCCAACATTATATTAGACATCTATCTCTTTTTTACCCTTGCTTCTACCTTATTTGCCCTACTTTATTTCTATAACATTACAAAAAGTTTATACTATTAAACGGTTTATAATCTATATTATATGGCAAGATTCTCTATACATTGGGGTATCCAAAATGTAGGCGTGTAGTTTAAACTATTTTAAATACTCTTACAAAAACGTGTCATATGAACTGTAGTATCTTTGTAAGATGCTGCTGTTTTAATTATATTGTAAACTGTATTCGCTGAGGTGTACGATTACAAAACAAAAAAAATTAAAAAAAAAAATAAGGGGGTTCATTTCTATACAAGTAATATCTTAAATCATAATAATTTTTAATAGGAACACGTGAAGGCTTTTAGCTCCCCATTCGCAATTATATTAATTCTTAAAATATAATTATCAATAAAAATAGTTACCTCATTTAATCAATTTATCTCACACTTTTAAGTGAAGATAGGCAACAACCCACGCTTCTCACACAAATTATTAAAAAATTTTCTTCACCAATTGGCGGCTAGACTGAAAGGTGGCTCAGCCTTCCTTTTATAATTCGGTGACTACGACCACCCTGAATGGCCAACTGTGGCTAGTTACCCGAGTACTCTGGTCTATATTAGTGAACGAACACAGTGTGGGATTAATTTGTCGTTTAACTATGTAAGGCGGGTCCTTCGGGAGATTCTATTATTGTTGAAGGTCTTCCCCGGCTGTAACATTTCTCTAGCATTTTGCTCCCTTTTCATCTTCCATTAACGCCCCTTAGGTTGTTCAATCCACAGTGGTGAGAGACAGTCCGCCAGCACCTAAAAATCATCCTGGAGAATAGCACTCGGAAAAATATCTTGAGTGTTAAATATCTAGACCACATGTTTGGATGAAAATATTGAACGGAAGATGCAATTGTGACAGTAGGAAATTTCATGAGTGGTAGGAAGGGGCTGGTGGCAATTAAATATTCTGAAATGAATGCAAGGGAGACTAAGCCTTGAGGTAGGTATGTTGTTACTTGGTGTTTAATAGTAGCAAAACTATCGGCTGTGGGAATGACGGTAAAAATATTGAGTATGCACTCTGTTCAGTTGGATAATCTTTAGGGGCTTGTTAGGTGTAAAAAGAATTTATAAAATGAGGACTGAACGTGTTAGGAAGTATGTTGGTTGCAAGAAAAGGGTGAATGAGAGAACAAATGAGGTATTACAGATGGTTTGGTCTTATATAGGAGGATGGATGAGATTCGGTTAATTCGCTTAAGCAGTTGTATCAGAGGCGAGTGTTGTTGGGGATCGGATACTTGAAGACCTAGAAAAAGTGATTGAGTCAGTAAAGAGATGGCTGAAGGAAAGGAAGTGCAACATGGTTCACGCGAGCAAGAATAAGTGCACAATAGAAGTAAAATGTTGGTTTTGTAGTGGGGCATGGGTTGTGGGCCAGATCCCAGGCAAGAACCCTCTACATCAGGACGATATCCACAGATGGGTTTTTCGCGGGTTGTTGTTCGCGAAGCCCTAGGTGGATTTTTGGGTTGCCGACGGGCTGCACTTAAGAGTATGAGAGAGATTTGGAGGGGATTTCGAACTTACGTCTCTTTCTCGCAATCTCATACAACAACCTTAGTATTCTTCGTGCATTGTTGCGACCAACATCCCCCCCTACAATCCATATCCGAGCCTAACACCACCAAAAGGGGAAAATAAAAAAGGAATAATAATCTAATAATATAATATAATAATAATTAATAATAATAATAATATTAATAAATAATCAATCGAATCAATAATAATAATAATAATAACTAATAATTAATAATTAATAATCAATCCATCATCATAATTCATCATTAGCCTTTTCCCCAGAGACTGGCGTAAAGGTGCTGATCGGAATAAGAAAAGTAGTAAAAGAATATGACATAAGTCGAAAAGAAAGCCCAGCTTACGCCCCCTCCTATCCCTATTAGTGAGAATCGTCCAGTTAAAAACCACCTTAGAGCTTCATGAATCCGCGACTGGAACCCTCACTATGGTAACTCGTCAAGTGTAGGGTTCATCCCCTGCCCATGTGGGCCACTAACCACACCCCTCACAAAACCCGCCCTCACTTCTATTATGCACCTTATTCTCGCCTCTGCCAAACTCACATTTTCTACTTCAAGCATTCCTTTACCTGACTCAATCCGAAATTTTTCTCGGTATCCCAGCTGGTCGATCTCAACCCGCACTACCACTATATTCCGCTATCAAACCGACTATTATTTCATCCTCATTCCACTATACAAATCATCTCAACGTACTTTCATTGTTATTCTCTCATTTGCCCCTTTTCTCCACACCACATAACTCTCTTAAATATGTTCATTCCTGATTTTATTCAATTTGATCTTATACCTCTTCATTCCAGAGCCCATAGCCATACTATGCATTACACAGGTAAACAACCTACCTCATGTAAGACTCTTAGCGCACTCAAGACTTAGTCCCTTTCACATCAAAACAATTAATTCGAAATCAAAGCTCTGCCATTAATAATAATAATAATAAATACAAATATTAATAATAATAATAATAATAATTAATAATATCAATAATAATAATAATAATACATAATCAATACCTGATAAACGGAATTTAGCAACTTCCCTGAGTATTTTTGGAAATTTGTGCAGGAAGCTTCCATCGGTTTCTCTCTTCTATTGGACCCACTGTCCATAAATCTATCTTCCCCAACATAATACCTGCCCAGACGAAATCCAACGGCACGAATCGTGTCCAAAAGCCAGCTTCCACCACAAGGCTCGCCAATCTCGAAATAGTGTTGACGGGAATTCTGTCAAGGACATGTAAAAAATGACCACATTCGTCCGTCCGGCTTCCCAACAATATCATATATTACTAATATTAATATATATATATAATATATATATATATATATATATATATATAATAGATATTATAATATATATATATATATATATATATACGTATATATTATAAATTATATAATATAATATATATACTATATTATATATATACAAATATATATATATATATATATATATATATAGTTATATTTATTATATAATATATATATAATATATTATAATAATTATATATAATTATATAATATATATATATATAAATAAGTATAAAGGTATATAGATAAAAGTATGCTATGACCGATTTGAAGAAAAGTGTAAGAAACTTACAATGTTGACAATGGTCATTGTACGGATTAGAATAGCGGAGTCGAACAAGGTTTGAGTCTATGTCTCCTTGGATCTGATTCAATTTTAACTTATGGATGACGGTTATGACAAGAATTCGACAGAGTAGGAGCAGGAAATGGGTGAATGATGGGAGAATGGAGATGTGATGGAGGAGTGCCCACCTTACCGCCCCCTCTGTACCTTAATTAGTAAGAACTCGTCGCAGTCACAAAAAAATTCAACCCTAGAGCTTCAAGGGACCGCACGACCCACTATGATAGAGTCGTCAGTATTTAGATGGTTTATTCCTTAGCCCAGGCTGGGCCACCAAACCGTACCCCCTAACAAAACCCCATCATTCACTCCTATTATTGCACCTTTATCTCTCGGCCTCTGCCAAACGCACATTTCTCTCCTCAAACATTCCCTTTACTGACTCATAATCCACTTTTTCTTCGGTCTGCCAACCCGGTCGATTCCCAACACACACGCCACTATACATCCAAACGCAAACTGGACTATCATTCATCCTTCACATGACCAACTTCTCAACATCTAACTTCATATTCTGTCGTTTACCACCTTTCTTCACACCACGCAGCTCTCTAATAAGTTCATTCTAATAAATTCTTCTCACACCTAGCACGGCCCTAAGATTGTCCATATGACACATTAAACTTTATATCCTATACTTCTTATTCCTAGACCAGTAGTCTTCACTTACTATACAGATCAACACAGGTAACAACTAACAACCTCATGTAAGACCTAGCGCAATCAAGACTTAGTCCCTTCACAATCACCCACGATTTAATCGCACCAGCACTTCCTGCCATTTCAACAACTGTCCTACTACACCCAACATATACCTGTTAAATGCATTGTACCAGAAGATATATAACATTACTTTCATATATGTATTTTAAGGTAAAGGTCACAGTATGCCATCTGGACATACTTCTTTCCTCTTTAATAATATTCTTATTTCTTTTGCACAAAGCTCCAGTCCAAAATATTGTTAATAATGTTATGCTTAATAAGAATACAATACACAACCAAATGAAAATCACTTTTTCAAGAGATATTTTTGGAGAACCTCGAAATTCTCATTGGTCGTTTTGGACAAAGCTTTATTTAATATAATTATTATCTATTATTATTATACTTATTATTATTATTATTTATTATATTATATTATTTTTATTTATTATTATTATTATTATTATAATATTAGTAAATAATTCTAAGGGAGACTTACTTATAATAATATATAAGTTAATATATATATATTAAGTATATATATATTAAATATATATACTATATATAATATATATATATAATATATATATATAATATAATAATAATATATATATATACTATATTAAATAATATATTGAAACTCAGTAAATTTATAAGGTGTGTACGCACCAATGTTCAATTTTTTAGCTTTTCTATATTTTGATTTTAAAGGAAACGATTGTTCATTTCTGAAGAACGGAAGTACGATTTTACAGACAATTACCAATTTTTCATTCTTCTAAATGTTGGTATAATACTTTGTCACTGCATTTTAATTGATAAATATATTCATCCTTATCTTATTATTTAAGGGTTGTGATTGGATAAGGAGGCGTAATCTAAATTACTGTATTATATAAATAGTTAAAAAGAGGATATTTTGATCTTTCGCTTCATTTAGTTGTCCACATCCAAGTTTGTATCTATACGTTTGCAGCTCTTAAACGCCTGTATGCTTCGATTCAATTATTATTTGTTTAGGGTGTATTATTTTTTGTATCCATGAGTGTCTTGTTCTTTAGTTTTATTACAACAGTAAAGTAATATGTGTTTAAAAAGAATATGGTGATTATAATTTGTTCAATGGTTGGGACAAATATTGACTTTATTTTTATTGTAAACTCAAATGTATTATAAAGTTTGTTTTTAACATATTTTATTATTGAATTATAAATATACTGCATTGCTTTTTCAAAGCGTCGTCTGCTGTTACGATTTACAAAGTCATTCGTGTCCAAAATGTTGCATAGATTTTACGCAAGTAAGTTATGATGTTATGTGAAATTTATATCCTTCGAGCAGTATCGTAACATTTATCATTGCCAATAATATAAAACACGTTTAACAGTTCAATATGTATTATTTTAAGACTGTGTTGTAATTGTTCAAATCTCAATTTTTATTTTAAAATAGATTGCTTTTGCACTTATAATACTATTAGATTCCCATTTAAGTAACAGCTGCTATAGTCACGCTGGCCTTGCATTGTTTTGTGCACAACTGAAAAATCGACGTCTTTTGTAAAGTTCATCCATAATTAATTTTCAAGTGAAAATTTAATATCTCTGATCAGAATCAGTCGTGCTGTATGAGTATTCTGTTGATTATAAATTTACTTTTATTTATAATATTATTGAACATAAATATCTATATTATATATACATATTTATGGGCGAATTTATATGAAATAGATATATATATTATTATATATATATATATATATATATATAATTATAGTAATAATATATATATATAATTATATTATATATATATATTATATATAATATATATACTAGATATATATATATATAATAATATATATATATCGGTATATAGTACTGCAGGTTCTATATATTCAGTCGCGCATGTATGTAGATATCCAACGACATCTGAGTGCATGTTCCTCAACCTTTTAAGCCATATTTGTATTTATTTTGATACAATTCTCATTTACTTTGTAAAGGAATTTAAACATTTAACTCTAGTCGTAATATGAGTGACATCCAAACGTGTTTACTTTCTCATTTATGATATGGTTGATATTTATTCCCTTATGTCTTAAAAGGCATAGCCTGAAGCTAAAGATCTATCATAAACTTCATGCTCTCAGATATATAGAATAATAGTTGACTGCAATTGTTTCACATAAGCAAACGAACTCGGTCAAACCGTTTTTTCACTTGAAGGGTCTTCATAGCATATCTTCTGTTTAAAGTTAATATTGCATTCATAACGCACAGGCCGTAACTCATTTAACAGAGGCCTGGATACTGTTACAAGTAAGGTTGAGAATCACTGACAGGGTTAGTTGCATCTGATTAGTACGGGGCCTGGCCAAAGATTTGTTCATCAGTTCGAAGAAGAAGTTATGGACTATTAACTTTAAATATCTGTATAACCAATCCACCACAACCCTAAATATTTAAACTTCAGACACTTGTTCCAGCTGCTCACCATCTCATCATAACTTCATCTCTCAAGGATATTCCTCTCTTCACTTCCATAGGCTACTCTTATGTACGCTAAATTATCATAATCCACCTTTTACACCACCCACTGCCAAATCTCTCCTACCAATCCTCTCAAACTCTCTTCAGATTTGCCACCACAAAACCAAATCATCGCATTAAACAATAGGTAGGCACCCTACCATATCACCTAATCATCTTCTAACCCACCAATAATTTCCTGCACCCCCCATCCTCTAATTCTCCCAGTCATAACCCTCCATATACAAATTGAATAACAAAGGAATGATTATATATATATAATTATATATAAATTAGATATATTATATATATATAATATATATAATATAATATATATATAATATATATAATATATAATAGAGATATAGATATATCACATAGATATATAATATATATATATATATATATATATATATGTATATATATATACTATAATATATATATATATATATATAATATATTATGAGACATAACCAACGATCATGATAAGTTCTTGACCCCATTTTGTCTCCATGCTATACTTCTCCTCGTTAGTGATTTGCATATGTAGGTTTGTCCACAGAGCGACTTTTCTTTAACTCTGACATAATAATATAATAATACGAAATTAATAATAATAATAATAAATTAATATCAATAAAATTAATAATCAATAATAATTAATCTTTCTTTCTTTCTTCCTCCCAGATCACTTCCCACACAGCATGGGAGTTAGGGTGCGTAACAGAGCACGAAAATAAATATTAGGAAGAGTTTAGTAAGAGCCGTCGCGCCCAAAAAACGTATCCTTAGGCTTCAGAACACTGCGACGGACCCCCACTGTGGTAACTCGTCCAAGCATTAATAAATAATATAATAATAATAATAAGTATAATAATATAATTAATAATAATGAATATAATCAAAATAATAAAATACTAATCAATAAATGTTAATAAATTTTAAAATCAAAAAATGCATTCCTATCTTACTTAGTTTTAAAAATGGTAGAGTCGAAAGGGAGTAAATGTTAAAAGTACAGATAAATGTTTATACAAAAAATTACGTTCTCATATACCCGATAAATTATAAACTACAATTATTAAAAACCGCCTAATCACCAGACTATAAAGCATAACTTCAAACTAGAACTCACTTTACAAAGAGGTGGATAAGATACGAAAAAAAATTATTAATGCGTTACCCTCAATTTAAAAGAGAGACAAAGTATTAAAAGAACTATAAATAACATTCTAACTTCAAAATAAAAATTCTCACATTTGACATGGAAAGCAGATAAACTTTATCCTTTAACATCATAAAATTTGGACAAACTTTTCTTAAGAGAAAGAGCAAAATAAAAAAATTCTCAGGAAAATGTTAAGTCCAGAAAAAAGTGTAATTTAATTAAGCCTTAACTACAACACCAGACGAGGTCCTCATAATTTTAGGTACCCGTGGTCATTTGTCGAAGATTACAAGACATCTCTGTAGTTATCATTTAATGGCAAGAGATGAGTAGATGAATTCCTCTTATGTGGGATGACAACTAACACTTTAAGACCCGACTTATGCAACACAGTTATAAAACCCAGTAAAATATGGGAGAGCATTACACGACGAACACAAATCCCCTCCTCCAGTTGAAATTGATAATTGTTTATTTAATAATCTTATTTTCAAAGGGCCATTTCAACTATCTTCGTATAGCGGAATCTCTTTTTATTAAAAACAGAACTTAACCAATCATCAATGTGGAATTTAAAGTAATGAATGATAGCTTATGACTGTTTTTTGAATAGCTTATCCAGCGTTCGTTCTCATAAATTTTGGTTTGTGTTATTCGATTATAAGCTTAATAATAATAATAAATAATAATAATAATAATAATTAATAATAATAATAATATAATAAATAATAATTAATAAGAATAATATATAATAATAATACATACATAGATAATATAATAATAAAAATAATATAATATAAATAATAAAAAATATTAATAAATAAGAATAAATAATATAATAATAATTAATAATCAATAATAATAATAAATAATAACAATTAAACTAAGAACGTTAGTGACAGGGGTAATAAGGAAAAGCTATTAAAGGCGCGCTTGCCAAATAAATCCAGATTGAATGTGATTAGATGAACACTGAACAACTGATGACGCAAATGAAGAAAGCCTTTGTTAGTTAGTGCAAAGAGAAGTATGTGGATGTGCTAAAGCATGAAGTAAGAATTCTCAACGGTAGTGTGATTATGAAAAGGTGGACGCAAGCGGTTAAAAGTCAAAAAAGTGCGTGTTGAATGTGCTAAAAGCAAATGATGACGTCTCAAAAGAAAGGTGTTGGAAATACATAGAGGAAAAAAGGAAGACAAAGACGAAGGCATGAGGAAAAAGAGAGGTAAATGAAACTCAGTATGTAAGAGATGGAATCTGACTTACAAAGTGGAAATAGGGAAGCTTGCTGGGAGGAAGCGTCAAAAGGCTAAGAATGACAGAGTAAGAGGACATCTGCATAGAATATCGAATAAGGGATGGTACTTTCGAGTAAAGATGAAGTAGACTCGAGAAGGTGATGGGGAGGGAACATTGGAAAAATCTGCATAAACATGCAGTAATGAAGAAGTGTAGTGAATGCATGTGACTTTGGTGCAAGAAGAAAAAGGCATTTTGGGGATGAGGTATGGTGAGAAAGGAAGTTGAAAAATGTTAAATCTGCAGCATCAATGGAATCAACGTGAATAAGATCTAAGAGATGGAGGCGAGATGGGATTGAAATGGATTTGGAAGTTAGCTATGGAAACAAATCATTTAAGAGGTATAGTTCCGAGGATTGGAGAGGAGCAGTAAGTAACCTTATCATAAGGGTAAGGAAGGATAGCGGGAACTGTAAAAAAAAGCAATTGAACTTGCTAAATTATAAAAGTTGTAAGAGAAAATAATATGCTGGTATTTTGATTGGAAGAGTGCGCTCATAGTAAGATTGAAGGACGATGGTGAAGAACATGTCTTAGGACGGTTAAGGATGTGTGGATCATTTTACAATAACAAATGATTGAGGAAATAGAGAGAAGAATTTAATGTATTCTAGATTTTATATCATATTGCACGGCGTATGATGGGATTAATTGGGAGCCTGTCAGGTGTTAGGAAAATGTTAAGCTGTGCGTTCTTTACTGAAGCCAAACTAGTTATCTAAAATAAAATCGGAAGAATTAAAATATTGTTAATATAATAGAGAAAAATTCGTAACTTTGGAACTCCATGATTATTCTGTCGTGAAGTAGAATATGCAAATTGTGATAGTGTGGTGCAGGGAGGTGTTTAGATTTGGAGAATGAAGAGTGGAGAATGCCGCTAATATATCGTGACTTGATTGTATGGGCGAAGAATCTATAAAGAGATTTGGAGAGAAATGTAGAGGGTTTGGGGGTGTGAAAAGCGAGGTTGTTAGTAAATATAAATAAGATTAGGAATGATAGAGGGCTAATTTTTTGGGGGTTTGGAGTCATTTATGGGATTGGGATGTTAATTTAACAAGTATTTGGTTTTAAATTTAATTATATGTTGGATGAAAAGGCGAGTGATGATGCTGATGATAGAAGAAAGTTGAATGGTAGAAGGTGGGTGGTGCAATTAAATCCTTGGTGGATATAAAGGGAACTAAGTCTTGAATGCGCTAGGGTTTTGCATTAAGGTGTAGTGGTTCGCCCGTCGGCACTGTTTTGTTGAGGTCGTCAAAGTTTTGAAGAGATTGAAGTAGAATCCTAAGGATCTTGTCCAGTATACTTTTATTAGCTATTTTTTATATTTGTGTTAGTCGTAAGGATCCTTAGGAACCTCCTAGGGGTTTGCTAAGTTCTGGTGGTGTTTTTGTTGTCGAGCCGTGACAACCTTGTTACGTGCTCTCCTTTGAGATCGATTCAGTCGATAGTCCTTCTACTATATTTCTTGTAGAGTTCTTTTAGTCTTTCCTACACTTTTTTTCACAGTAGTTCTTGTAGTTATTCCGGATCTTACGAAACTATTTGTGTATTGTACTAATTTTCTTCGTTTCTTTTTTTTTTACAGACAAGTAGCTTAATGTATTTAAAAAATATTTTTACAGTTAGTAACAGGAAGGTGTGGCTCCTTTCTCGTCTTAATTTTACTCATTCCTGATATAGTCTTATTCTGGATCTAGTACTGTCTTCTTGTGATTTACCTTTAAACTCTTCAGTACTTGACAGTTCTTAATTGTTAGCAACAGAGAGTTACCATTTCAACTGATGCTACTAAGCTTTAAAGAACTCCTCTCTTCTTAAGAAGCATCTTGTATTATTATTCTGAATATTAAGAACCGACTGTATCTGCGTTAGACTAAACTCAAAGTTTATTAAGTATTTATGGATAAATAATTTTTGTATAATTTTAAAATTACATACTATATTACGTTTTTTATATAAAATTGTAAAATATTATATTAATCTTTATATTATTGATGTAGGTAGCGTCCTGTATAATTGCAATTTCTTTAAATTATAATTAACCAAGTATTATTTACTAATTTATAAAATATAATTTACTCTTAATTGCATTTTGTTTGATTAATAATTTTTCCGGGCCTTTAATAAAATTTGCTGCAACTCAAAATATAATTCTCCTTTAATTATAGAGTAATTTAACGGAGTCAGAACTTAAGAGATTTATTTGAAACCCTCTACACTAAAGGTGAAAGGTCGAGAGACTCTTTCCTTGACCTTCCACAAAGGTTTGTTGCCTGTATTAATGTATAGTAGTGAAACTATGGTCTGGAATAAGAAGTATAGATCTAAGGTACGATGTGTTCAAATGAGACAACTTAGGTGGCGGTTAGGTGTAGAAGATGTTGGATAAATGAGAATGAATACTAAGAGTTTTGTAGTGTGAAGAATGGGCATAAATGAGGAGAATAGAACAAGAGTAATTAGGTGGTTTGGTCATTGATGGAAGATGATGATAGATCGGTGAATTACAGCGAATAATTTAGTGGATGAGTGCTTTAGAGTCACCGTCTGGAAGGCTGAAAGAAAAGTGATTGAGTCAGTTAAGAATGCCCAAAAGCAGACTGTTGAGCTGGCTCGAATGGAGAGAACCGTTGATAAAAGAGTTAAGTGTAGCAGGACGAGAGTTATCACAGTATGAGGCTCGTCGCAGTTCGTGAAACCTAGGTTAGAATTTTCTGAGTGGGTGAGTTTCACTTAGTGGGTATAGCAGGGGATGATAAGGAGTGGGTTTCTTGTTCGACTTTACGTCATGTTTTTCCTACTACTTTTCTGTTCAGGTATATGCACGCACCTCACCCCAATTCTGGGAAATGAAGAGTATATAATAATATTTATATAATAATAAGAATATAATAATATAATATCATAATATTAATAATATAAATAATAAAATTAATAATAATAATAATAATAATAATAATGAATAATAATAAGAATATAATAATAATGAATAAAAATAAATAAAATAATATAATAATAATATGAAAATGTGCCAAAGAATGCATGAAACTAGGAATATAATTTCTATTTATTGTTTATTTTACTCTAGAATAACTTTAAGAAAAATATTCTTCAGTAAAAATTATACCTAGAAACTGAAAAAAACAAAATCATAAAGAATATAATAATCATGATAAATAATAATAATAATATAATATAATAATAATAATATAAAATGATTTTGTTGCTTTTTCACAATATAATAAAACGATGTATAAATAGCCAAAAAAAATTAAAAATTACATATAAAGTAACTTCACAAATGTTTAAAAATTCTAAAAAAACACAACAGAAAATACTTCATCGTAAACTTCTCCAGAAGGAAAATCATGTCCAACTTCTCAGAAAGGTGTCCATAAGTCCGAAAAAACTACTAAGTAGGCGGGTTACAGCCATCCCTGGAGTCACAGGTCAGAGCGTTCGGACTTTCCTTCTCAGATCATTCTCTAAATTCTTTTCCTTTGAAAGCTAAGAAAAAATTATTCCTTGCTGAGATCATTTGCTTCAGACTTAAGAGGCTTTGTGAAGACTATGTATATTGTATGCAAATTTCGCCTCCGATCGAGGCCATCTTCAGCAGACATGAATAATTTGGTGGGAACGGCTATGGATGAATAGTTGTTTGTTCATATAGTTCACATATAATAAAACAATGTAGTAATAGCCAATAAGACAATTTTAAAATTTAAACATATAAAGCAAACTTTCACAATGTTCTCGTTGGTTGTTGAAGTGGAAGGCCAATCAGAAGAATACTTCAATCTAAAACCTTCTCCAGAAGAAATCATGTCCACTTCTCAGAAAGGGGTCCATAAGTCCGAAAAACTCTAAAGTAGCCGGGCTTACAGCACTCCTGGAGGTTCAAAGTAAGGGCGTCGGACTTTCCTCTCAGAGTCGCTCGTCGATTCTTTTTCTTTGAAAGCTAAGCAGAAATTATTCCTGCTGAGATATTTCTTCAGGACTTAAGAGCTTTGTGTAAGACTTGTATATTGTTGGAAATATTTCGCCTCCGAACTCGATGCATCTTCAGCAGAAATGAAATTAATTTGTGGGGACGGCTATGATGAATATTTTGTTTAATAGTTCCACAAGATAATAAAACGATGTATGATAGCTAATAAAATTAAGAGATTAACAGTATTCTAAAGTAACGTTCAAATGTGTGCAAAAAGTTTATAAAAAACACAACAGAAATACTTCATCTGAAACAATTCTCCAAAAGAAAATTCATGGTCCACTTCTCAGAAAGGTTTCATAAGGTCCGAAAAACTCAACAGTAGGGGGCTTACCAGCCATCCTGGAGGTTCAAGGTAAGAGCGTAGGAGTTTCCTCTCAGAGTCGCTTCTTCGAATTCTCTTTTCCTTTGAAAGCTAAGAAGAAAATATTCCTGCTGAGATCATTTTTCTTCAACAAAGCTTTCAAGTCCTGAAGAAATGATCTCAGCAGGAATAATTTTTTTCTTAGCTTCCAAAGCGAAAAAGAATTCGACGAAGCGACTCTTAGAGGAAAGTCCGACGCTCTTACCTTTGAACTTCCAGGAGGCTGTAACCCCTCTTAGAGTTTTTCGGACTTACGACACCCTTTCTGAGAGAGTCGACATGATTTTCTTCTAGAAAGTTTCAATGAAGTATTTCTGTTGTGTCTTTTAATAGAACCTTTTTTGACACATTGTGAAGTTACTTTGTATATGTTAAATTTTAATTTTTGCTATTTTACATCGTTTTATTGATATTGTGAACTATTAGACAAAATATTCATCATTAGCGCGCGTTTCCCACAAATTAATGTTTCAATTCTGCCTGAGTGCCTCGAGTCGGAGGCGAAGAATATTGCAAACAATATACAAGTCATTCAACAAAGTCTTAAGTCCCTGAAGAATATCTCAGCAGGAATAATTTTCTTCTTAGCTTTCAAGGAAAAAGAATTCGACGAAGCCACTCTGAGACGAAAGTCCGACGCCTTTACCTTTGAACCTCCAGGGCATGCTGTAAAAGCCCCCTACTTGTAGAGTTTTTTCGGAGTCTTTAGGACACCCATTTCTGAGAAGTAGGAAGATTTCTTCTAGAGCAGAAATTTAGATGAAGTATTTTCTGTTGTGTCTTTTTATGATTTTTTGACACATGTGTGTGTGAAGACTTTAATATGTGTTAATTTTAAATTTTTTTGTATTATACATCGTTTTAATAATAATAATAATAATAATGAATAATAATAATATTGATAATAATAAATAATAATATAATAGAATAATATAAAAAATATTATAATGAATAGAAAATAATAATTAACAAAATTATTGCAAAAGAGTTCAGAAAAAAAGTTTTTTGGGTTTGATCACCTACTGCTTTAAAAACTAATGTTTAGAAACGTATTTTCTGAAAAAAAAAAATTAATAAAAAAAAAATAAAGAAAACGGGTTAACCCTAAAGCAAGAACAGGGTGTGCTAGAATTAGTGCCAATTTTCGCGACGGTCGGCCTGACCCCATTTTATTATTTGACGACCTAAGGTCTGTGATTTGAGTACCTAATCGTCGATGATTAAATCTGGCAT
The DNA here is from genome assembly GCA_015478945.1 of Trachelipus rathkii. Classification (NCBI taxonomy): domain Eukaryota; kingdom Metazoa; phylum Arthropoda; class Malacostraca; order Isopoda; family Trachelipodidae; genus Trachelipus; species Trachelipus rathkii. Next base: position 43,781 of record JABUQX010069855.1, on the reverse strand, counting down.
TCAGGATGACAGATTCACAAGCTCTATCTAATCATTATCATTCTTTATGATGTATAAGGAGATTATTTGATCATCAATTTATCGTATATTTGTAAACTAGTGAAGATGATTTTATTTACAAGACTGCAAATGAAACTTAAAATTAAGATTCTAAAGATTTTGAAGATATTCCGTTTCTAAAGCAACATTAAATTAAATGAAATTTAGATCTATGAACTAAGACACTGACTTATTAATTCTATTTTAAAAATATACTAATCAAATTTAGTTTTTAAACACTTGAAATAAAACACAAAAAAAGTATATTAAAATATAACATTAATACTAAAGGGAGAATACAAAATAAACACTAAAATAGAAATCAGGAAGAACAGGAAACTGGAGAAGGATAAATTCAGGCTTACACAAGAAATTAACTAATAACCCCGTTCTGTTACATCTTAAAATATAAATGATATTTTAATTTATTTAAAGAATATAAATCTATTTAGTCTAAATTACAGTAAAGCTTTACAAACTTTCATATCCATTGGTTCAACGACTCGAGGTGTAGTTTGAGTTTTGATCATTTTGCCTTCAGTATCCAAATGTCCTAATTGACCTTTCTGACCTTGTCCCCATGAATAAACTCTGCCCTCTTTAGTTGCTATAACTGTGTGCCTTAGACCAGCAGCAATGCTCACAGCTTCTGATATGTCAAGGCATATTGGTAGACTTGAAAACGGAACCTGGAAAACAATTATGAACAAGGAGTATACAAAATTAAAATATAGAATTATATTAGGATTAATCATGAGAAATTTAAAATATTTAATACTATAATTAAAAAAATAAACATAGGTGGACTAGCTAATCGAGGAAATTTTAAAATAAAAAAGTGGAATAAGGCTATATCAACATTATAAAGTTCCTCTAAAATGTACATAAAAAGTTCTCTGACACTTAGTATTAGAGGTTATTTAAATAAGAATAACTGAAGAGGTCGCTTAAAATGATTTATCCTAACCTCAACACGCGGACCCGGTTGCAGGGACCATGGCAGAAATAGTGGATACTATTATATTATATATATACGTTCTTTGTTACTATTATAGGTATGTATACGGATAGGGTATTATACCCTTAATATATTAGGCGTATACTACTTGGTATATATTTGAGGGTTATATTTATATCTATATTGTGGGTTTCTTTATTTATTTTTATATTTCCTTATATATATTCTTATTTCTTAATTATAATGTATATTATATCTTATATAATATTTTATTTTTACTACTATATTAGGTCAACCTCCAGAAAGCCACCACAATCGGGATCCATGTAACTAATAACAACTCACCCTACCCTAGCTTAGCTAGAGGATAATAACATAACCATCCTTTTATTAATTTCGAGCTGGGTGGTCTTACTGTTTTTGGCCTTGTTTTTGTTTTTTTTTTTTTCCCCTTTTGGAGACATTTTTATCCATGAAGAATAACAAAAATAAAAATAAGAAATATAAGCTTTTGAAAAATTTTAAAATTGTTTAAAGGAATGGAAACTAGTTTTGCTATATTCTTCGTATTTTTGAGAAGAAACGTCAGATAGATTTAACCTTTCCTGTGGCCACTTAAAATATGTTTGATTTTTTTTTTTAAAGCTAAAAAGGATTACCCTTATTCAAGGGAAAAAACGCACAAAGATAAAGCGAGAGGGGTTTCTCAGGCTATGCCTTGGGGACCACAACAGGTGGGACTTTTGTTTCCCTGACCCCTCATATCCCTCAGTCAGCTCGATTTGGTTTGAACCCCGCCATAAAAAAGAACTAAAAAGAAAAATGAATATTTTTTAAAAGAAGCAAATAAAACAAAACAATATTTGGTAACTCTCGCCTTGCTCTCGTACTACTGCTGAATGTGAAGTTTTATATTTGAGTTCAGTGTGTATCAGCCTTTGCCATGTATCTAACAGATTTTACTAATATTACATAAGGTGGTTATTTAAATAAATATTAGATAAAATAATTTTTTTTTTTTAAGTTTCCATTGACTGAAATTTGCTTGCTGGGGATCAAAATATAAATATTATTTATTTTCCTGTAGCCGTTATAGGTTTTTATTTAAGTTACATGCATGATGCTTTTGGGAGGCTGGCCTATATTATTATTAAAGTAAATAAGTGTCCTTCAAATGATTTACTATGACCTTTTATTTCTTTTCATAAATTATATAAAACCCGGTATCTTCCTATCTATATTATTTCTAGAGGAGGATAAACAAAAATTCCATGCCTCGTCTTAATTAATTACATAATAAATGTCAGACAGCTGATGACGGTGCATGAGTATTGATTAAGGGCCTACTATACTTAGGTAATAGTATACATGAGGTGTCACCTTGTGTTCGCCCGATTTTTATAAGAAATAAAAAATCGTCAGCGATCTTTCTCTTTAAGAACCATAAACAAAAGTTACAGCCTCTTCTATAGTTGTGTTAATCATAACTTATCCCCCAATACGTTATGAGAATTTATTCTTTTATCCTATGATGAATTAATCAAATAAATCTTTTAACACACTACAATTTAGGATTATAGCTACATAAAAAAAAAAAAAAATAATGAAGCTTAAAAAAAACGAAAATAATTTAAGTCTTTAAAGAAAAAAGTTAGAGCCTCGTGAAAGTAATATAAAATTTCCCCTATATATCTTTCTTATTAAAAAAAAATTAGTGGCCTCATGCTCAGTTTAAGACCATTCTAGTTCAGGTTATGTAAGATTTGTTAATTCTACATAGATTTTCTCTCTGTGTATATATTGAACTTTCTTATCATAACTCTGTTTCTAGAATTTCTCCTTAATTTGAATTAAATCACTGAAAAATGAAAGTTAAAAAGGATAAGTGTATGGTAGAAATTGAGTTTTTAAATAATTCTTTGTTATTTGCAACACAGTTTTTTATCGCTAAAGCAATTCGATATATACAGGGTGTTTCTGAATTCTTTCACCATATTTCGATCCTTATTTACTCTAATTAATTACCTAGGTATGTATTATATTACCGTGTATTATATATATTATATTATTTATATGGGTAAGTAGGTTCATAAACGTTAGATTTATGAGAATATATTCATAATATTTATATTGTATTATATTATACACTATAGCTTTATATATATATTATTATTGTTTTTACTATATTTATTATTATATTATATATATATATATATTATATAAATTATATTATAATTATACTATCTTCTATAATCTTCTTATATATGGCATATTCAATCTTAGTGTATTTTTTTAAAACTCTGGGGTGAACCCCTCTACACTCTATTTTCTAACCGCTATTATTTTGGTTATGCTTTATTATCTACACTATAAAAATAAAGAACTATCTAAAAAACAAAAAAAGGTTATGTAAATGTTAATGTAAGTACAATTTTTATTTCAAAATATGCACTACCTTATAGAAAGACCTGGTTTTAGGTGTGTTTGTCCTAGTTTTCATTGCCTTTGCCTGTGATTACCAGGTTCGGATTCGGTTGTCTTGTAAGTGGTTTGGGTTCCTGTGCATGGGCATTTCCGTGAATAGTTGCTACTCGCTAGCATCGTTTTAATGGAAGGCGGGTGACCGGGGATATTGGCATCCTCCCTTTTACGCGCCCGCGAGTTGTGTTATGTAGGTAGTGTGCCTTTCCGAATGCTGATTTCCCCGCCCCTTCGTTCTAATTTTCAGTACTTTCTGCTATGGTTCTCTAATAGCTAACGGGCTACTTTCCCTCAGTGTTTGGAAGCAGACCGTCACCACGTCCAAGGCCTATATTTCGAAAAAGAGAGCTCTGCGGCCTCCTGTATTCCTTGCTCTTAGAGACATCACCTGCTTTGGCGCTTTTCTATACGCTCCTTACTTTTAATTTTCTATTCTAAATCCTTTCTGAAACTTTCCTTCTCCAACCTCTCATTTCTTAAAGATCATCTTGGATCCTCATCTCACCATTTTCTCCTGATCGGACTTTGGCAGGGAGTACGGGCTTTCGCGGCGCCTTCCTTTATTTGAACTGTGTCTATTCTGAGCAGATCTAAGTTACGTTAATTCTTCCTCCTATCTTTCCTGATGTTATGGTTTTGCCCCGTTTTCCTGCCCTTAGGAATCTTACGGGGGGCAGTTATCTATTGCGTGTGTGACGCCGTTCTTTGACATATATACATTTATCCCAAAGCTATTTTTTAGTAAATTCCGGTTAATTTTCATTAGTATTGGCAATCTGCTGTACACTTGCTCCATTCCTCCAGTCTCTCCTCCCCTTTCTCTTTTGGTTTTCTCTCTTCCATTCTCCTTCTCTTTGCACTTTACTCTCTATTGATCTTATCGTCTTTTCTTTCATTCAAACATTCAGCATTTCATTCAACTTATCTACTTATTATTGTGTCAATTCTTTTTATTACCTTTATTCTATGTTCGCTCTTTCATTGTATATTTTTTTTCTTACTCCCTTTCTTCTTTTAAGTCCATTTTTCTTTAAACGTGGTGTTCCTCAGGGTTCTGTCTTATCGCCTACTTTATTCCTACTTTAGTGTTAAGTTAATTATCATATATTTCATCTTCTTCATAATGAAATTACTTCTCTCAGCGCTTTAGCACATAATCTAATCATCTATTCATCTCAATTAATGTTCCTGAATATTCGACTTCGACCTTATCTCATTTTTCTTCAAACCTTACTCCATTTCATGCCTGCTTGTCTATTCTCTTTACTATTTGCTGATCAAAGTTTCATTACATTCCACTTCACGCACTGTTTTTTTTCTTATTTTTTTTTTATTTTTTTTTCTTTTTTTTATTTTTTCTCTTTTTTTGATTTTGGTTTTTTTTTTTTCTTTTGTTTGATTTTGTTTTTTTTTTTGTCTTTTTCCGAGATTGTGCCTTGGTGTGTTCGTGCGCCCTTTTGCGTTGGCTGTTCCCGACCTTCTGGGTCCCACATTTCCACTGTTTTCTTTTTCTTCCCACCCTTTTTTTTTTTTGGTTGTTACTACATATTGATCTTCCTCTAAATCCTTTCTTTCTTTCTCTGTTCTTTCTCTTTTTTCTTCTTTTTGTTCTTTTGTCGTTGTCCCTTTTTCCTTTTGTTGGTCTTATATGGAAAAGGTTATAAATTGATATTTTTCCTTTTTTCCTCTTTTTTAGTTGATCCCTTTTTTGGTCTTTTGGGTTGTTTTATTTTTTTCTTTTTTTTTTTCTCCTTCTTTATTCTTTTACTTTTTTTTTTTTTTTTTTGTATAACTTATTAAAGAAATTTTTATTTCTTTTCTCTTTTTTATTGTACATAATTGCTGTTGTGACTTGTTATATTTTCTTTAGTCGTTCTGCGTTTATTTTGTCTTGTTTTATATCATCTTTCGTCTTCATTTTGGACTTTTCTTTTATATTTATTCTTCTCTGTCTTTTATTACTATTTATCTCTTTTTTTTTCTTTCATTCAGGTAGTTTATTTCTGGTTCTTTATTTTTATTTTTTTCTTTATTTTTATCTATCTTCTACTGCTTTCGTCGAATCTTCTTTTTACTTTTCTGTTTTTCTCTAATCTTCTTTTTTTTTTTTTTATTTTTTCTTATTTTCTTTTTTCTTTTTACTTTCTCTTTTCTCTTTTTTCTTTTCTTTTTACTTTCTTTTTTTTTTTTTTTCTTTTCTTTGTAGTGATTTACTTCATCATCGCTTATTACATTTTTTTTTTTTTTTTTTTTTTTTTTCTTTCTTTTTCTTTTATTATTTTTGTCTATTTTTTATTCTTTTTTTTTTTTTTTCTATTCCTTTTTTTTTTTTTTTTCTTTCTTTTTTTGTTTTTTTTTTTTTTTTTTATGTTTTCTTTTTTCTTTTTTTGTTTTTTTTGTTTTTCTACGCTTTCTGTTCTTTTTTTTTTTTGTATTTTTTGTTTTCTTTTTCTTGACCTTTAATACTTCTTTTTGATGTTATGTTTTAGATCTCTCTTTTTCTGCCTTTTTTTTTGTGTGCTTTTTGTGTTCTTTGTGTTCTTTTTTGGCCATTTGGCCTTGTCTTTCTTGCTTTTCTTGTGGTTTTACTTTTTTTACTTTTTCCTGTACTTTACCCTTGTCCGCTCATACCGCCTTCGTTTTGTATTGGCTCCCCTGCTTTCGGCCCTTTCGTACCTCTGCTCACCGTGCCATTTCTCTTCTTCTGTGTCACTTGCTCCTTTTGTCTCAATAGCCGCTTTCCCCGAACTTGGCATTTCCCTTCGTTTGGTTGCGCCCTTTTTTTTCGCTTTTGCCGTCCGTTCTGCCCACCGCCCGACCACCTTGCATTTTTTTTCGCCCACATGCAACCCTCCCGCTTACCCCTTTGTCATTAATTTCCCGTTTCATACCCTTCCGGAGCTTTTTCTTCCCCCTCTCTCCACTTGCTTCCCCCTCTTTCGCCCATACTTACTTCTTCTTTCTACTGCTCATTCTTTCGGCTCTTCTCTCGTGGCTCGATCGGTAGCGCGCCAGACGTCGCAAATGTCCACGGGCTCGGTTCGCAATCCCTCGTCGCAATCCTACGGTCGCCATTACTAATAGAGCGTTCCCTCCTGACTCTGGGTCGCCGTGCAGGTGTGAACACTTTATACTATTATATATATTTCATATTTTCTATCTATTATTATACATTAATTATATATATATAATCATATATTATATATTATATATATATATAGGTTCTAAACCTCTTTCTGAGCTTGCACTCTTTTGTTCAACTAATTATCTTCTGCTTATCGCCTCAACCTTTAACATCTTTCCACCCACTGCGTAGTTCATTCGTCCTGTGATAAAAAGACACTCAGTTTGGTTACGAGCTACGTCAAGTCGTCGACATTTCTATGGTCGAATTTTTAAAAAAAAATCTCCATTTTCCTATCATGTTTGAATGTGTCAACCATCTGAAAATTTTTTGAAAAAATGTGTGTGTCCATTTTTCCTCTTCATTTTGCATGTTCGACGATTTGGACAAATATTAAATTTTTTTTATGTGTCCGACGTTTGACACATGTCGATTTTTTTATATAGTAAGAATGTTGGCAACATTTGTGATTGTGATAACTTTGTTTTGTTGGATTATTTAGAGTTTCTCTAACAAACCCAGCAAAACTTAACCTAACCTAATCCAACCTAACATCTGCGGCGGGCTGTAAAAATCTACGTTGCCGTAAACCTAGCTATAACCTTGACTGGATCGATTCTGCCATATATATATATATATATATATATATATATATATATAATATAATATATATATATATATATATATATTATATATTATATATATATATATATATAATATATATATATAATGTATATATATATATTTATAATATATATATATAATAATATATATATATATTAATTATATATATATATATATATATATATATATATATATTATAATAAAACGTAGTAAAATAAATTAAAATTAAGTTCATATCTGTCAAAAGATGGTTGTCGACTATTTGATAACTACGATTTAATACTGTCGACTATTTTGCTGTAAGTAAGTAAAATATGTGTCGACATTTTGGACACCTTCTGAAACTTATTTAATGGCGTGCCCACCAATTTCCTTGTTTACGATTTGGGATAGTCCCCCTGTTAACAATCTATCTATCTCTTATCGCTTTAACATTTATGATTTACAAAGTTTTTGAATTTATCTTTAATAGTAAAAATTGAAATCATCTTAAATGTGTTGCTAAATATATCGAAAAGTTTCAATAAAGTCTGGCGCGAAGGTTTAAATTCTAAACTTCTTTTATCCAGTGTATATTCATTCTTCTCTCGGTAACAATTCTTGCTGATTTCTTGTTCAGACCGTTCAATGGCAGCTGATGTGGAAGACCACTGTTCATTATTTTAATCCAGTGGTGTTTCTTACGGTTCTGTTTTCTCCCCACACATTTTTTTTAATTTTCATTAATAATCTCTGTCTGTCTGTCTGTCTGTCTGTCTGTCTGTCTGTCTGTCTGTCTGTCTGTCTGTCTGTCTTTCTGTCTGTTACTTGACCTTTCCACTATTATACTGAAGATTCCACCTTTCATTATTCCTTTCAGTCTGAAATACAACACAGTCAACATCAAATTGTCAATGCTAGGAAGGTGGCCTTGGATCAACTTGCTTTTAATTATCTCATATCTCTAGTTGAGGTTAAGAAATTATGATGGTTTTTAATACCTCAAAAATCCATTTCCCTCATATATCTTCTCGACATAATTTTCCACATAACTACAAGATTTTCGAAACCATCTAACTTCAATATTCTTCGCGATTCCTTTTTTTGGGAGTATTGTCTTTCACCAAAAAGGTTTGTAGGAGAAAACTCTTGTCACCACCCTAATTGCATGCTCTGTATAGGGGTGTTATTCGCACTTGTACGGAGTATGCTTCCATATATGGGGTGATTCCACACAAACTGCTCTACTTTATGACGTGGTCTAATGCTCTTCGTCTTTTCAGCTATCTTACTCTTATCAACTATCTCCAATCTCTTTCATTATTACAAAAAAAAATTATTACTCTCCTGAACTCTATAGTCACCGAAATCTCTAATCTAATACCTCCTCCATTGATGAGTGCTAGTACTATTTGATTTTCCACACAGTATCATCCATTCTCTATCTCACTCTCTGACCCTTGACGTAACCGCTATTCTCATTCTTACTAGAATCCCACTGGTAACATCTGGAATACACTTCCTTCTTTTATTTTACACTTCCATATATCTAAGCACGGTAATCGGATTATAGTAA
>JABUQX010069855.1:22500-30000 GCA_015478945.1 Trachelipus rathkii | reverse complement strand
TCAAAATCTCGACAATAAATTCGGCAAATCCGCAGGCAAAGCGCGGTGCGGATGCGGATATTTAATATGTGCCGGGCGGTGTATATGATTGATTCATAATTTATATTTATTTATTATATTATTTAATAGTATATATATATTATATTATATATATATATTAATTATATATATATATATTTATATTATAGAGTCCTCTGGAAAAGTAGCTAAGTTAATTAAATAATTCAAAGGATTCTTTTCAATTTCTAAAGCGTTTTCATAAAACATAAAATTTACTGTATGATTTAGAACTTACAAAACAATATCCTACTTTCATCTTTTATCCAGTGCATGATTTGTCAGAAATTTGAAATTAAACTTGGTCTTTTCTCTGGCGTTTCTTCTATTCAATATATTAGTTATCTTATATATCTATTATATATTTAATTATTCTTTATTATTATATACCTATACTCATATTCTATCATTATATTATATATACTATATAGTATATATATTTTTTAGTATCTTTTTATCTTTTCTTTTTATTTACTTTTTTTATATTATAATTATATATATAATATTAATATTAATATATACAATATTTTTATATATATATATATTTATTATTTTATATATATTTATATATATTTTAATTTATATATAATATTTAATATATCTATTATTATATATATATATTATATTTATATAATATATATATATATTTATTATTATATATATATATATTATAATATATATATATTTATATTATATTTTTATATATTTATAATATTATTCTATTTAAATTTCAATTATGTTGGCTATAAAAAAAAAAAAATTTATCCATTTCGAAATGTCGCCAAAAGAACGAAAAAAGATTCTTCTGAAAACACGAAAAAGTTGTTCTCAGTAAGCAATTTTTTGTAAGCTTAAACTGCAGACTCAAACGATCATTCTTTGCTATAACTTTTCTTGTATTGGACAAATTACAAGGGGATTGCACTATATCTTTGTTAACATATTCTCTATTCTAGAAGGAAATTTTACTTGATGGGTTATCTTCAAGAGATAGTCCCATGTTAATGTTTTAGGTTTTTTTGATGACTGCCACCATCCCTAACTTAACATATCTCTCTAAAGCCATCATTTTCGTATTATGTTATACAACTCGGGCACGGTTCTCTAATATTATATATATATATATATATATATATAGATATATATTATTATATATATATATATATATAATATATATATATTATATATATATATATTATATAATATATATATACTATAAATATACTTACATATATTATATATGATATATATATATAATATATATATATATATTATTATATATATATATATTATATATATATATATATATATTATATATTTACTATATATATATAGTATATATATATATAATAATATAAAGAGAAAGAAGGAGAGAGAGAGAGAGAGAGAGAGAGAAAGAGGAGAGAGAGAGAGAGAGAGAGAGAGAGAGAGAGAGAGAGGAGAGGAGAGGAGAGAGAGAGGAGGAGGAGAGAGAGAGAGAGATATAATCGTGATAAATATCGTTGTATTGATTAATTATTTTTAACTTTTGGAATACTTTGCTAACTTAGAATTCATTTTCTTGTTTGTTATTAGTCAATTTAGACAACTGAAGCTTCTGTACATATGTTAATTTTCATATTTAACTACTGTCTTAGTTTCATAACCCTAGTATATCTAGTTCTTGATTTATTAACATTGAAAGTCAGAGAAACATTTTGGCTATTAGCCTTACACGTTTCACTTAATAGTTTCGATTACATTTTTATATTTTCTTTATTATTTGGAGTTGACATATATTTAAAATTAAATTCTTATACTCACGAAACTTACTTTATATTGGTTTTATTGTTTAAATTGACCTCTTTAGCCTACGACGAAGAGTTAAAGTCCACCCTTTTGTGAAAATCTAAATTTGGACTTTTCTCAACGAATACTTCAAGTAGAATTCAAATTTATACCATTTAGTCAGAATTTTGCATTGATTTCACTAGTGTATATATAATTACCATACCAATAGTTAGTTATTAGTAAATTTATTTATTTATTTTCCTACGGAGTTAATTACATCATGTTGCTAACGCGTGGAAAAGCTTTCATATTTCGTCTTTGAAAATTGCTACATCAATTTTTTGGTAGTCGCGACTTTTCCTGTGTAATATTTTTATAGCTAATAAATAATAAATATATTATAAAAGTTTTGAAGTCATTTCTGATAATTTATTCATAGTTAATCAATTATAATTATCGCTTTTCACTAATTGTCAACAGCTTTCGCGCGCTTTTATGGCGGTATAAAAGCTTGAACTCGACCTCAGAGCCTTATTACTTGCCATAGTTATTCGCCTGCAACCTTAGTTCATGTTAGCCTCCCAAATTCCTTTGTTTTTCCGACGGCTTGCTCTTCAAGAATTCTAGACTTTCACAGACAATTATATAGGTGTTGTAAAGTAAATACTTTTTTGACATACTAACGTTCTTCAAAAAGAACCTTCTCGCTTGGCTTAGAGCCCTTAAAAAGAAGAGCTACGTTCCAGAGGGGTTTCCCTTGATTTTTTTTATTGCAAAGGAAACAGAAATTACTTATTTCCTTTTTCGTTATGGTGGCTCATCCTTATTCAGTGAGAGTTATATTTGTTCAAGGTCAGGGTATATTTAGCTGGGAAGTGTTATTTTTTATGTCCCTAATTTTTTTGCAGATTAATTCTTCAGTCAAATTCCTTTCTTCCCATTTTCAGGTTTAGATAGAGAATTGGTCTTTTCTGTATCCGAAAAAAATAGATTAGATTTCTGACGAACAAGTTTTCTCAACTAATTCAAGAGCTTCTGTGTTATTGTGTATATTTGTAAAAATATTCACAATGCGATAGTGAGTCCGATTCCGAATTAGTTAAAGAGAATGAGTTCTTTGGATAGATTTCGTTAAATTTCTTTAAATTTGTTTCTACGAAAATTGAAATTTTTTATTTTGTTCTAAGAATATTCAATTATTGTGACCTCGAAACAATTTCTCTTCCAGATTTGAAAATTGATGTTTCTTCTTAAACCCAGCCCGTTAGGAGCAACGTTAGAAAGTCGCGTTGCAGTTGCGATTTAGATTTTGACTTTACTTTTGAGCTTATATTCTATCTTCTATATTAAAACATGAAATAAAAATTACAAAACACAAACGAGTTTAAAATAATATTTCCCATGTAACAAACAATTTTTTTTTGTTTAAAACTTTTTTTTTTGTTTATTTTTGTAAACACATATTAGAAAATATCCTCCTCTATATTATTACACAGTAAAAAGAGAAAATTGATTGAAACTTTTATTCGATTATATCGAGGAATGTATATTAGTATTGAGTTGTATTTATTATTATATATATCGTCGTTGACAGATATTGTACAGTATATCAATTCCTATTATTGGAATTACAGTTGAAAATTATTTGTCAGAACCCGGACCAGTCAGTTCACACAGTTTTATTCCTTCTCTATTAAACTCTTGGATTCCAGACTTAACTATTTTGATGATCATTCTTACAGGAACCCTACTGGAAAAATTTGCAACACTCTTCCTTTTCTATTTTCTCAACTTCCAATGACTTTCATACTTTCAAACATCTTGTATAGGGTCCTGTCGACCTTTGATTTGATCCATTTTTCGTTTCCTTTCGTAAACTCTTGTGGATCATGCGCAAGCCTCGCCTCTGATATTTACCTAGTAAAGGAGACATGCACAGTGCACACCTACACGCGCACACACACAAATACACACCTACATATATATATATATATATATATAGAGATATATATATATATATATATAGTATATATATATATATATATATATATATATATATATAGTATATATATATATATCTTTTTATATATATATATATATATATATATATATATATATATATATATATATATATATATATATATATATATATATATATATATATATATATATATATATATATATATATATATATATATATATATATATATATATATATATATATATATATATATATATATATGCGTTCACGTTTGGCTCAGGGGAGTTAAGGCGAGCTTTTGCTACAATTTCAGAACGCAGTTCTCCAACAGGTGGATCATCTAATGACTTGTTGTGAACGGACAGTAGTGGACTGTCTGTCAGTGGGAGATTTTCGTATCATTTACGCATCAGAAGTTTGATGCGTGATAGATACCTTAACTTCACATATATCACTACCAAATTATAGTTAATAACACAACAGAACAATTTTATTCACATAGTATATCACTCTTCATGCTTCGCATTGAAAGGCCGCGGTGGCGCACTCCAACTGTGTTGCGCTGAAGCATGGTTTGCCTCGGGCCTCAATATCCTTGCACTTAAATAATATATACCACTTCAGCAAAACCAAGATATATTCTTTCTGATAACTGATCTTGGGGATTGAGTTTATGTGTTAGAAGAAATTATATATGAGAGCATATAGAGGTGATATATATATATATGATATATATGAGAGATAGGCAGAGTATAAGAGAAGAGAGATAGATAGAGCATGAGCAGCAGAGAGAGAGGAGAGAGTGAGTGGTGCGCTATATATACATACATCAGAGGCGACTCCTACACTCATGCTGCTCGTGCTCAGCACGAGCAATGCCAGTAGAAACCATCGGCCTCACAAAAAAATTCATAAAACTTTTTTTTTTTTATAAAGCTGGTCAAATTTACAAACAACATCTACATACAAAGTGTAAAAGATTATGCAAAGCTGAAACGAAGAATGTAAAAGAATTTATTAAATATCAGCTTTTAAACTAATAAAATGTTGATCGTACCAAATCGAATAGCGGAGATGGTGTTTGTGAATTTAGAGTATAAAATTGTTTATAAATACTATGTTTATAAATAATATGTTTAAATGCTATACATCATAAATAATAATTTTATAACAAAGAATATTTAATAAAATAAATAAAATAATAAAGAAATTACTAAATTACTTAAGAATATTGGAAGAAAAAGAATAACTTGAGAAGAGTACAGAAGTTAACGTAATTTGACCTAAATTAAAGAAAACTCTTTTAGATGGGAAAAAAAAAAAAATTTAATATATAAATAAAATATATATATTATATATATATATATATATATATATATATATATATATATATATATATATATATATATATATATATATATATATATATATATTATATATATATCAGTGGTGACTCCAGTAACTTTTTACACCGTGCCTCTCACTTCTCTCTCTTCTCTTTCCTCTCTATATATTATATATATATATATATAAGATATATATATATATATATATATATATATATATATATATATATATATATATATATAATACGGTATATGGTTATTATATATATATATATATATATATATATATATATATATATATATATATATATATATATATATATATATATATAGTAAGAGTATAGAGATATATATATATATATATATGTTATATATAGAATGAGGGTATACCTCCAGCTCACAAGAGAAGCGCAAAACATGGATGGGAAAACAAAAATGTTTGTGGGTGTCCGAGCATTTGGAAAGATGCAATACTGAATCTATTTAATGTCATGTAGGATTTTTATTTAATCTAGAAGACCAATATTGAGAAACTGTTGGAGCAAAGGATTTATTAAGATATTAATTATTTGTAGAAGGAGCTGTGGAAAAGTGTAAGAAGGCTAAGCCACATATATAACACTATTAATATTGTCAATAACATTAATATTAATAATAAATGAAGAAGAATAATAATAATAATGATAATGATAATGACAGATGATGATGATGATGATGATGATGTATGTGATGATGATGATGATGATGATGATGATGATGATGATGATGATGATGATGATGATGATGATGATGATGATGATGATGTGATGATGATGATGATGATATATACAGAAAGAGAGGAGAGTGGTATATGCGTAGGTGTTGGTTATATGGTTATATATACATATATAAGTTATATATATATGTATATATATATATATATATATATAATAGTTAGTAATATATATATATATATATATATATATATATATATATATATATATATATATATATATATATATATATATATATATATATATATATATATATATATATATATATATATATATATATATATATATATATATATTAGGGGGAGCCTAACAATTACCTCAGTTACAAAGTAATAATTAATTTTTTCCTACAAGTCTGTTAAAGAAGATTGTCCACTGCAAATTAGTATTATCAGTGGAAAGTAATAAATCATTGTAATAGTTTAGACGCAATGCATAGCAGTGTATAATATTATCATGTTTGTCCATTAAACCCATTAGAAGCGAGTGCCTTGCATTTGTGGATCAGAACATCTTGTTCTGGGGTACTTTGCCTTATTTTTCTGGGGTTAATAATATTCATTTTGAAATTAATAAAGGGTTCAATTATTATGATATATTGGCTGTGTTTTGCATGCACTAATCACACGTTGCCTTTCTACTTCAATCATCTTTGCTATAAATGAAGCTAAACTCTCTACTGTAAACTTTTAAAAGCGCTAATACTATTTTTCATTATTATTATCATTAGATCTCGAGATAATAATAATATTGATTATATGCAAACACAATGTTATCATCTTGTTGAACAATTGTATTCATATTTTATTGCAACCAAACTAATATTTATTAGGAGGTCCATGAATCATCGTAAAGTGCTTTTGACAGGTGGAAAACACTATAAAACACTAAGAAGTTTTATTAGATTTTATAAAAGTCTGTATATCAAAACACCTACTAATTATTTGATAAAAACTGCTGTAGTTACAAAAATATGAAAAAAAGTCAATTTAAAAAGATAACTCTGGGAAATAAAAAAAAGAAAATAGTTTCTGAAAGTTACTAAATTTAACTTTAAAGTTTAGTTATCCATAAATAACTATTATTAAGAAATATTATTGTTCATTAATTTAATGAGATTGAGGTTTACACATAACCCTTTTACATTTTAATTAAATTTTGACTTCGCGACTTCAGTTTGAAATGTGCCTTTACGATGGACAACCACAACAACAACAACAACAACAACAACAACAACAACAACAACAACAACAACAACAACAACAACAACAACAACAACAACAACAACAACAACAACAACAACAACAAAATCATCATCATGGAACCCTTTTTTAGGAAACTTTCAACATTGCTGGTTCAAGCTAAAGCATATTTCGCGATGAGGAAAAGAAAATTTGATCCTAGTTAAAATAAGCCCTGGGTTCAGATTTTCCTGAAACTTATTATGAAAGAATTGAGACGAAATGTAATGAAGAGAAATCGTAATAAAAAGAGGGAAATCCCACTGAAAATGTTAAGAGTTCTACAAATTCATTATTTTGAATATTTGTCTATCGAAGACCTTATCAAATTA
>JABUQX010069855.1:0-17500 GCA_015478945.1 Trachelipus rathkii | reverse complement strand
GTATGTTATCAACCGTACATCCATTTAAAAAGGTCGTGAAGAGTTTCGTAAAGAAGCTGCTGTAAAAATTAAATCTACATTTAATTAAACTTTGTAGTTATTCACTGGGATTCTAAAATGATTCCTGATATTACCGGAATTGAAACTGTTGATCATCTTCCAGTGATAGCAACAGGCTTCAACGTACAACAACTTTTAGGTGTTCCAGAACTTTCTTCTGGAACAGGTTCAAAAATATCATCTGCTGTCTATGACGCATTACAGGAATGGTCACTACAAGACACAGTTCAAGCTTTTGTATTTGATACTACACCAAGCAACACAGGGAGGCTGAATGGAGCATGATATCTTCTGGAGCAAAGATTAAACCGTGATATCATGTTATTATCTTGTCGACACCATATATATGAAATTGTATTGAATGGTGTTTTCTAAAAGGTCTCACCGAATAAAGGTCCAGAGATATCTTTATTTAAAAGATTTCAAAAAGCATGGAAGAATTTTAAACTATCACAATATTTGTCATGGGACTCTGATACATCAGTATGGAATATATTAAAGGATGATGCCAACGTTATTATACAGTATGTCCAAAATAAAATCGAAGAAGAGCAGCCTCGTCACGATTATCTTGAATTTTTGGAATTAGTATTAATATTTCTAGGGAAAATACCATCAACTGGAATACATTTTTTCAGGCAACCTGGGGCATATCACTTAGGGATGGGAAAGGCAATATATTCCTTAAAAATATATATGTTTAGACAACAATTTAAACTCAAAAAAACAAGCAGAATTCACTACGACGTATATGTTGTTTCATAATCAAATGCTATGTGCAAGCCCGGTTTTCAACTACAAATGCTATTGAGGCACCCATGAATGACACGCTTTTCTAAAAATAATTGTCGAGTACAAAACCACAGATAAAGACATTGCGAAGCTATAATCATAAAATGTTTGAAGTCATTTGGGGAATGAGCGAGGAAATGCAAGGGGGCCTTTCCATATAAGATAGAGTCAATGACATGAAGGAGGAAGATGGGCCAGAAATTATTAAAATATAAACACATGCTCCCACATTAGTATCAACAATACTGGAAATAGAGCCATTGGTCGAAGAAAAACATAAAGAAACTATAGATTAAATAGTTAGTACTTAGAACATCCAACCAAAACCCCCAATTGCCTTAATCAGAATATATTTGAGACTTATCTCTGTCCCATATTATCTTACATTTGAACAATGAGAAATGAATGGAAAAAATGTCAGTCAAGATGAGAAGAACTGGAATAGCAAGAGAAGGAGTTAACCTGAGAGGAAGAATTCAACAGCCACCAAAAGGACAGCGACAAAAACAATATGTATTACAGGTAACATACACATCTATTTCATTATGCAAGTCTACACTGTGTAATTTAGTATCTCGAATAATATAATGCTACATCGTATGTGTTTGAGATTTTAATATACTTACTATATGGTTGTAAATGTAATTAAGTAGTAAGAAATTGACATATAACTCAAACATTTTTTTTCTATGGTTCCAGATAGTGCAAGATTATCGTAAAACATACCCAGGACACAGCCGTGACATACTTGATAAAGTAATGTATTAGTTTATTAATTCGTCTGTTGTAATAAAGTATTGTATTAGTCTATTAGTTTGTCTATTATAATATGTAAAGATGGTTCCAAAAAGAGTAAACAATAAAATTGGAATTTTTCACAATGGTCACCGATTTCAACCTCCCAGGGGCACGTGTTAATATTGTTCAACTGTAATGATAATTTGTGATTTGACATGCAAAGGAACATTTTTACCGATACCTACATATTTGCAAAAACAAAATCTCCCACACTAATGAATAACGACCGGTCTAATATATATATATATATAGTTGAGAAATATATATATATATATATATATATATATATATATATATATATATATATATATATATATATATATATAATAGAGATAGAGAGATACAAAAATATATAGTTTGGCCATACACAGATATACATATATATATATAACTTCAAGGTAATAGCTATACTTTAAAAATCATTGAATAATTTATTTATTAAGAGTTAGACATTCATCCAATTATAGTATTTAAAATAACGAACAATTACTCAATTGCTACATAAATAAGATCACAAAAAATGTAAATCGTACGAACAAACCTCACAACGGAAAGCAATTGTTCAACACTCGGAACTTGTAAAATCACCTTCTTTCTCGTGCATGAGAAATAAATAACTGTATTATATATATATATATATATATATATATATATATATATATATATATATATATATAGCAGTTATATATATATATATATATATATATATGTATATATGGTCCTAGCTTTTTGAACATATGTGATACATTCATTTTCCGTTGTCGCCAAATTAAAAATGACTTGGGACTGTCTTTTATAAGAAAGAAAGATATTTTTTATAAAATTTAAATTAGATAGAAGATATATATATATATAGATATATATATATATATATATATATTAAATATATATATATATATATATATATATAAGTGATTACGTAAATGTTAATTAAAAGAGACTAGTGGATTTCTTTTGAATATAAGAAAATTAAGTTTTTAGATATTTAACAGTAAATTATTAATGAATGGTAAAGAAGCTTTCGACCTGAATTCTAGGTCCTCCTTCAGCTGCTGTTATACATCAACTAAATAAATAACAATGAAAATATAAAATAAAATATAAAATATAAAAAATAATTTACAAAAGTTTAGTTTTAAAAGGTGAGGAGTGCAGAATGTTGTTTATGATGGATATATGTGTGAGTCTTTTCTTGTATATTGTAATTGTTAGAATTTGTTATGCAATAGGATTCAGAAAGTTTTCTTAAGTTGTAGAAATTAATAATGTGAATAGCAGTCATTTGTTAATGTTATGATTATGTGTGGATCTATGAAGGGTAAAGGCAGAATTAGGGTTATCTTTGGAGAAGCAATAAGATGGAGTATTGATAATTGTCGGGAAAATTCATGTTTTCCAATGTATAGGTTGTTGTTAGTTGGCACAGGGAATATATGCCAACAGGTTGTAAAGTAAAGAATCAGAATGAGTACGAGGCTTAATATTTTTTCAGGCAAAGTACATTGGATAAGAAAACAAGATAGATTATATAGAACTTTACACATGTTGTGATGTATGGAAGATAGAAGTATGTGTGTTAACTATTTTCTTGATTGCTGTAAAAGGCCTGCTTTTCATGAGGGTATTGTCACTTGATGTAAAAGTGGATGATACTCATGAAAAGTTAGAAGAAATTAAAGCAACTGATTGTAATGGAGGGGGAACAGATCCTTGAGTGCTCTATGAAAAAGAGAAGATAAGGCCTAATTTTAGTGTTTAGAGAGTGGGAAGAGAACCAGTATCATAATTAGGTTGGCAGTAGGTTTTCTGCAGATAGAGAATTGAGATGTGATTATGAAGGGACCAGGTCAAGAGAGCATCTAAAAAAGGAAGGGAGTTGTTGTTGGCAAGCCTCAGTGAATAATGTTAGGTATACTGTTATTAGATTGAGAATGACGTTAATGGGTGTTAACAGAATGGCTGCAATGTCAGTCGATATCGAACCAAAAGAATGATAATAATTTTTTTTGTCTTATATGTTGATGACATATACATATATAGGCAGGTTATGCGTTATATATATATATAGCAGGTGGTGCAGATATATATATATATATATATATAGTATATATATGTTATATATATATATATAGCATGTTACATATATATATAAAGTATATATATATATATATATATATATATATATATATATATCGGAAAGTCATTTTTTCAGATAAAAAAAATTTAAGTTAATTTATTTGTAATCACTTGTAAGCACTAGTAATGGAAATTAATGCGAGTTTACATTAATTTCATATGCATGCGAATCGTTTTCTAGATAGTAGATTTTGCTATTTAAGTTAATAAGAAAAATTAAATGCTTCCTCGTATTTATATTGGCGCGATTTATCACTATTATTTATACAAAAACGTTCATTATCTTCAGATTTATTATTATTAGGACTCCACATATTTTCTGAAAAAATTCTGTTCAAAATCAATATATCAATATGTATATATAGGTCGATATATTACTACTATATTATATTTTATATTATATTATTATATTATACTATTATTATTATTATTTATTATTATTATTATTATTATTATTATTATTATTATTATTATTATTATTATTATTATTATTATTATTATTATTATTATTATTATTATTATTATTATTATTATTATTACATATTATTATTATTATTATTATTATTATTATTATTATTATTATTATTATTTAATCGTTTTAAGTTAGGAAGTTTCGTATAAATATTTTGTAATCAAGTATGATGTCTTTGATGAATGATCTTTCAATTATTGTTTCAGAACTGTTTGTTCTGCTGGTGTAAAGTGACTTTTGTGATGTTTTCTTCCTAGAGAATATCAAATTCTTCAAGTAGTTCGTCACACAAATTAAGGAAAGATTTTTATGTCCCTCTTGTTGGCTACATTTCCAATCAAACCGTCGGAGCCAAAATACCTTCGAATAGGCAAGCTTTAAGAGTTTTTCTATACAATGTAAGAATTGTAAATATTACAACGAAGGAAAGTGCAGCATTCGTGATTCATTTTTTTCGCAACAGCACCACTACTAGAAGAGTTGACCACTGTGTTGATAAGTTATCAAACTATATGAATCAACGTTTAACGAAAAATTTTGACTAGAACCCGTATAAAGGAAAATGAAAGGAAATTTTTTGATATTATGGACGACCCTTTAGAGATAGCATATTCAGATTTTGGGACAGATGAGAAATGAAGAAGATAAGAATTTATTAATGCTTCAGCGCCAAAAAGGACGACCGGGCTCCATGGTTGGTGTAGATCAAAAACTAAAACACAAAGAAGGAAGAGCACTGAAGCGCACTGCAATGGAAGCTGCCAAGGCCAGAAAAAAGGACATATGAAGAAATGGAATAACATGTGTTACCACATATTTGATGCATCAAATACCTTGATGATTCAACATCAAGCAGCCAAAGCAGTGATGGTGGTGACGACAGTGAAAATTTCTCTGTCATCGTTCAGCAAGTATCATCAACAGCAACAGTTCCAGCAAGTCAAGGAACATTGCAATTTTTTACTCCCCGTCTCGCTGGAGTTTTTGATAGGTGCAAAATCACTGATAAAAATGGGGTTTACATATTAATGGCTGCTGCAGAAGCTTTCGGGCGTGATACTGAAAACCTGGTAATAAATCGCACTTCTTTTCAACGCCTTAAAAAAAATTTAGAGAAGCGAGACACACAGAAATTAAGCACAAATTTAACCTAAACGACTGCCAAGAATTAGTGTTGCACTGAGAAGGAAAGTAGTTCCCAGCACTCATGGGTGTTGGAAAGGTTGATAGACTAGCAATAATAGTAACTTTTCAAGGCAAGGAACAACTGTTGGGAGTCCGTGAAATTCCAACATCTTCAGGAGAAGAGCATGTCATGGCTGTTAGATGGGGAACTGATAGCCCAGGCACTTTATGCATATTATAGAAAATAACACTCTGTCGAGTAATGAGTTTATCCGATCAGAAAATTGTTCACTCATACCAATGCATTTTGGGCGTGATTTGAGAGTTGTTTGAACTTACTGATAAACTTCGGTCCAGACCATGGAGCTTCAAAGAATGAGAGAAACTTGGGATTAAGTCAAGCAACGCTTACATAACTGGTAGCAATGAAGTGCCTGATGATGTCCACTTCATTCTTAGATTTTTTGAACACCATCTTTCTACGCAGAAACAACAGCGAGATGATTACCGAGAATTGTTGGAGTTAACGATGATCTTTCTTGGCGACATTAGGAAGAATGGGATATCGTTTCATATACCAGGAGCCATAAGTCATGCTAGGTGGATGACAAAGGCAATTTATGCATTCAAGATATACTGTTTAGATCGCCCAGTTATCGCTAGAGAGATAACTGTCAAGAAAATATAATATCTTGCTCGAGAGTGCATTCGAGCCTGGTTTCTGGTCATCGTAGCAGGGCTGCAGAGTCAAAGAACTTTCTTCTGACTTTGATTCTGGGACTCCCAAATTCAAATTCTGGATTTCGACTCCACTTGACACCCGACTCCGCCCACCCTAAATAAAAATTTTAGACCCACTGATCTGTATATATATATATATATATAAGATATATATATATATATATATATACAGATATATATATATATATATATATTACATATATATATATATATATATATATATATATATATATATAAAAAGATGCAGATGGGTACCACAGAAAACTATATTTACCGGGGATTTTCTCTTGTCTTGTAGTAACTATACTTGCAAAATGGCCATTTTTGATGGTATCGAGACGGTGATCGCACGTATCAGCAAATTAACATTTAGTTGATATTTGTTAACAATTCATAAAAACGAGCAACTTTAGATGCTGTTATAAGTCTAGTACAGTACAGATAGCTAGTACCAAGAAAGTTTTTTCCTGATTTTCTTAACTTAGATTTTTTAGCGTTTCTCCAACTTGTTCTTTGCGAAAAATTTACCTATTTGGACAGCCATTATTATAATTTATACAGATTTATTTACTTTTTTAGTTTAGATAAATAGTATTTTTTTTTTAACAAAAATGTAGAGCGTTGAGTGCGAGAGTGTTTTTAAACTTTCTATATTATTCATATTTTAGATATTTGAGGTCTTTCGTTGGATACGCCATCACCGTAATGAATAAATTTTCCTTAAAACTCCAAAAACTGATGTTATTTTTTTCTGTTCTTTTTTTTTTTTTTTTTTTTTTTTAGAAACGGTCAATGGCTTGCACTCTATCTCTGCATCCATGGAATACTACCTCTCTAACTCTAAACTTAATTTTATATGCTCTTGTCTGAGATCCAGATGGCTAAGAATTCATCCTCTAACTTGTTTAATATATCCAACTATAACTTATTTTATAATTTCTGTTTGAAGGGTGGAGTATGTTCCTATGTAAAATAAACATTCCTTATAACACGTCTCGAGAATCTCAAATCTTCTAACTTCGATGTTCTGTGGCTTAAAATCTTCTTCCTTCTACTACAATAATTCTTGTTTTTCTGCTACTGTTCTCCTAACAGAACAGATTTTCATGCCTTTTGTGATCTTACTACTCTCACGAGACTGTTATATCTTCATCCAAATACTGAGGTCCCTCTATTTAGGGATTTCAATGTACACAAAACTGAATTGTTGGGTCCCTCTCGTACTGATTTAGGGTGGGGAGGAAGCCGAATCATTCAGTATTCTTAACGATCTGGAGCAACCGGATTAAATAACCTACACACGATCGCAATCGTCCCAACCGATTCCTATTCCACCTGACCAGTGGTTTTCACCATCAACCTTCTAGTAAATATCACCTTTTACTCCTATCGGTAAATCTGACCACAACCTTATATCACTTAATTTTGAATGTTTTCTCTCCAACATCTCCATCCTGCCTATGCGGTTTTTCTGGCACTTTGATCGGGCCGATTGGGGGGCATTGCGTTGCTTCTACGCTAATTATAATTGAAGACTGCTTGACTCTACGATGTCGAGAGCCTCTGCTGAGAAAGAACTGTAATGTTGTTAAGGGATGAGCAGGTTCATTCCTTCTGACTAAATCTTTTCTCCTCAAAATCCATGGTTTGATCGCGCTTGTTCTTTGGCCATTCAGGGTAGAGACAATGCTTATCGGGTGTGAAAATTCTCGTTCTCCTATCACCTTTGCTAATTTTTTCACTCAGCTTGAAATCGTTGCAGGGATACTCTTCGACGAGCAAAATGGACTTAAACTAAAATGCGCTGACCTCCTTGGTTCTCCTTACTGACAAATCTCTCTGGCTTCTTGCCAAAAATTAACAACTTCTGTAAATCATCCTCTCCTCCTCTTATTCGCTCATGATTCTGTTGTTAATACCCAACCGAAAAGGCCAATCATCTCTTTGGCCTCCTATTTCCTCTAACTCAACCCTGGACGATTATTCTCTTCCTCCTTTCTCCTCTCAGGTGTCATATGCCTTACCTGTCATTTCATTTGATCGGGTGCATGAGCTTCTAGTGTCCAGTAACAGAAGGTGGTAAAATCAGGATGGTGTTCTCCCTTCCGAGTTTTGAGGCAGGAAAGTTTCAAAGCGACCCCAATTCTCGTTCAACTATATTCTATGCCTCAATACTAGCACTTCTTCCCTCAGTGTTGGAAGCGCGCAGATGTCCAACCTATTAAAAAGGAAGCCGCCCTGATCTTTCTAACTATCGCCCTATAGTTCACTTGTATTCTTTCAAGATCCATATAGTCCTTCCACCCTTCACTTCATCATCGAATTCCTTCCTTTCGATTACTAGTACGGCTGGAAAATGAGACGGCATTTGATATAGTTTTTCCTATATTGAATAGATTTTAGGTTTTCCGCCCTTAGAAATCCATGGGAAGATCTGTGTGTAGGCACTTTGATTTATAAATACATTTGACCGGCAGCGCACGCGTCACTGCTCTCCAGTCTCCCCTCCTTTCTCCTTCTCTTTGCTTACTATGTCTAGCTTTCTTTCAAATCGCTCAATGTCGGTGTTGTTGATGGGGCGACTTCTTCTTTTCTGTCAATAGTGGTGTTCCTCAGGGTTCTGTTTTATTCCTACTTTATTCTGCTTTTCATCAATGATCTTCTCACCTCGCACATCTAATTCCAAATATCCACTATGTCTATTACTTGACCCTAGCCTTCAATCCCATAATACCTGCTCCCTCTTTTACTTCTGAGCTGCCTTCGTCTGACCTTTCCGATTCTATTCAAGATCTGGAGGAATTTTTATGCTGTAAATGTTCCGTTTGTGAAATTTAATTTTTTAAAAACCCAACTTCTACAAATCTTTCTCTAAGACACTTAACTTTTCTATCTCTTTCGACGGTTCTCTCTGGTTCTCCTGTTGACAATATAAAGATCCTTGGCCTTAATAACATAAACAAAAATGTTTTGAAAACCCTTATAACCAGGTATCAATATATAATCTGAAGAAACTGTAGAGTCTATTAGAGTAAGAGATGATTTTTTCCTTTTCCAGTTACCCATTCCATAAAGGTCTGATCCTATCCTCCTGTAGAAAACAGTTTCCTATATATTCATCATCCGGCTTTATATAGGTTTATCAAAGGCCAAAGACTGAGAAACGAACTCATTTTCTGAAGTTCACGGACCCTTATATTTGCGTGGCGATGTTGGTGCTTTATCCCTTTCTATAGGTACTGTTGAGGCAAGTGCCTTGAGCGAACTATCCACTTCAGGCACAAACGTCATCTTACGACGCCTTCAGCAAAAGTGGTGCTGTGTCGGCACATGAGTTTTGCGTTGATGTTAGTAACTCCAGACCAGTTCGTTGCAGCTTCTTTTCCCGTCACTGTGCTCAGGAATTTTCTTCACCACACTGTGTTTCTCCACTTCCGTTAATTTAATTTTCCTCACTTTTAAAAGCCTGCGTCTGTGCTTATCTAAATTGGTATGATTGATTTTGAGCACGTTCAACACCACTTCTGAATAGGGTTCGCCCGTGAGGCGAGTGGTATAACTGCAAAAAATAAATAAATAAAAGGTTCTAATAAGGAAATTATTAAGCTAGCTGAAACCCCACAAGTATGGCACCTCCGACGGTGAACCACTTCAGAATGCATTAGGTACACAACGATATTTTCGCTGCTGATAGCAAAAGCAGAGACAGAAGTGGAAAGTCGTCTGATTCAAAACCCTGGCAACAGCACTGATAGTGACGATGGTGGGCTTGCAACCTGAATGAAGATAGAGACTGAGCTATGTTAGGACTTTACAAGTTCGGCATGAAATGGCATTTTGATAATCTCATTCACCAAAGGAATCACACCAGGAACCCTCATCGTAAATCCGAAGAGACAGTCATCATGGCGTGCGATACATCCAAATTTGCAAACCAGAAAAGAGGAGATGAGGCCTTTACGAAAACATGAGATGCTGCCTGCAGAAGAGACCTTCATGCGGTGGCATGAAAATGGACCAAGGCCACATTATATCAGTGTTGGTATAAGGGTTACTTAATGTGCACCTCCTTCATCAGTCAGAGAGAGAATGAGCATAGTGTTAGCAGAATAAACACCAAAAGGGAACAACTCCTTCGCCGATACGTAGTTATGATTGTTTTTTGCATCATACTGGTGAATTTTAATTGAGTATTAACGATATCTATCTTAAAGGAGTATTTATTATGTCATGTTTGAGTAATAGCGTTTTTTTTATTTTAACTTTTCATTGATTAATTGAGTATTCTTCTCTATTAATTTTAGCTCTGCAGGTTGTGCTAGTTAAAGAATCTTCTTGTAAATTGTAATCATGTTAAACATAAAAGCTAGTAGCTAAACTTTGTTAATACTTACTGGAAATGGAAATGGAATATTTTTAAATAAACACAAACATAAAAAAGTTATTAATATTATATTTGCAATTATTATTCCTTAAAGGTACTATTTTAATTTATAAAATAAATATATTCTTGGGCACAACCAAATATGAAATATAAATGATTGCTATTGTTGTAATAGAAAATCTGAAAGTATTTAGCACAATGTTTCATCTACATTTGTATACATGAGTGATAATTAAAGTGATTGCATTAAACAGATCTGGCAAACTAAAGGAGTATCGGTGACGGTATCGGGTATCGGTATCGGCCCTTTTCTGGTATCGGTATGATCCCTTAATATATATATATATATATATATATATATATATATATATATATATATATATATATATGAGGGGGGGAAGATATATATATATATATATATACATATATAGTATATATATATATATATATATGAGAGAGATATATATATATATAGATATATATATATATATATATATATATATATATATATATATATATATATATATATATATGGTGTGTAAGTAAATAATTCGTGAATAAGGGATATTGCACGACGACCTTGACCGACCCTTTTGACCTTGACCGACCTTGACCTTGACTGACCTTGACTTTTTTGGCCCCAATTTTTTACCTGCCCTTGACATTTTTTGCCTGACCTTTTTCGACAACCTGGTCTTCATGGGTCAATTTTTGGCCCATGGTAATTTCTTTGATGCCATCCATTTTTTGCACTATATCTTTCGGAACCTTTAATTTTTGGCAACCCTTCGAAGAAGGGTTGCGCCAAACTGGTTGCGTCAGCAACCGTTGTACGTACCCCCACCCTATTTTTTCGCCCATGGGTCAATTTTTGCCCCTGGTACTTTGGGTCATTAGGGGCTTATCCCTTTTAGATGTCTTAACCTGTTGGTTTCAACGACTGCACCGCGTGAGAAGAACCAGCGTGTCCCGACCGCCCGCCCGCCCGCCGCGAGCGCCCGCAGGCCCATTCCCACCCGTTAACGACTGGAACCGCTGGTTCTGAACCACCGGGGGAATGCAGGCATTTGCAAACAATCGTGGATGGAGGTGCCAACGGTGGGAGTATCCCCTGGTTTCCGATCCTTCACTAATTACCAGAGAACTACACATCCCTAATGGTGACGTGAACCTCTGCCTGTCAAGGTTTCATACCTTCATCATACAATAATACCTGAAGTAACATGCGCCTAATACACTGCGCTATGAGGATACCTACAGTTTTTTATCTTTATGACCGTTATACATTACACATTCTATGACTTTACAGTGTTACGCGTAAAATAGATGTATTCAAAATAAAATCAATAATTGGCAACACAAATAAATAAAAATAAATCAATAAATGTATAACACAAACAAATAGTAAATAGTAGGGCTGCAGTATAGTGACACAGAAATAACATTTTATTTTAGTAATATATACATATATTATAATTATATATTACATTGAAATTAGCGTTCCATCAAATCCCTGTGATACAGTACGAGCACTACTTCCAGAATAAGATTCCTGCTTGATTTGATGGGAGCAGTTAAACCTTTTTCGATGCTGTTTGCTGGTATAACATACCCAGTTTTACAGCGATCGCATTTTCACATCAGAACCTGTCTCTGCGGTAATGGTTATCATTATTTACATGGGGTTGATCGGAGTCATCTAGACAGATATCGCTGTAAGCGGAAGATTCGCACTTACTGAGTCATTTGCGTAAAGAAGAATGCTTGTTACTGCCCGTATCTCAATCATAGCCAGGTAGGCGATTATCGTCGTTTTAAGACCATCCAATCACGATTTTTGGTCTTCTCAACATCCTTAATCATCTTATTCTTTGCCATGCCTTGGAAATTAATTATGTGTTCGGTGTCCTTGTTCAGCGTTAAACCTTTTGCTTTTAAGATGTAAGCAAAACTCGAATCATTCCTTTATTCGAATGGCGTAGGATTTGGGACCAGTGCATACGAAACTATCAGCTATATCCCCGGATCCATTCGTTCAACACTGGTTTCAAGAATTTTCCAAGATCAGAATAGTTAGTTTTGTTATGGCTGGGGAAACAGCTATCGTACCACAGTAAAGACGCCACCAGAGAATTGAGAGTTATATATTCACCCCAGTATGGTTGGTATGAAGAGCAAACAGTTAATATCAAATCTTTGCCATACATGGATATAAGCTCCAGCGCGTATCTTAATTGTTACGTTATATGTTATCAATCGCTACCAATGTTTTCAACCTGAAGATCAGTTTCTGATCTAATCCTCAGACCGGTGAAGCAACCAAATGAATCGTTCTTCATCTAGAAGAAAGCGAGTTGTTGCTGCCCCATGTGAATGTAGAAGTGACTCATATATAGTATGGCTCCATATTAGAAATTTTATCTTGATCATGTTACGCTATCTAATACTCTATGTAATTTGTAAATTTAAGGAACTCTTTTAGCACTCTTTTTCGAAGATATGAATCAGCAACTAGCCTCAGTTTTTCCATTTCAAGCAATGTTTCAACGTACTCACCGAATATGTCATTTGAAGGAGTTATTATTTTATGGATCTTTTTCTCATATCTTTTCTGACACTCATTACTAACTGGATCGTAATATAATACAATACGTTGGTTGGCTGTATGTCTGGCATTTACCTTCATATATCCTGATTGATGCATGTTCACAAAGCGAAAATATTAGCCGATTGTTATATCGTGCAGGGAGAACATGTACAGTTTCTTAGGAGGTAATACCGAAACATAAGAGAGACCGAGATGTGTATTCATTTCTTGTACGAACTTTTCTACGGAAGGAAGATCCTTACCTACGAGTTTCGTAGGTGTACCTGCTGGAAAGGGTTTTGTTTTCTGCACAAAAGGATACAATGAAGTGAAGTCTAGGTACTTCAATTGAACGCCTTCTGTCGGTGGATAGTAATAGACGAAGGGTTCTGTACGTCCCCCGTACAAAGCTTTGCCTACCTCTAGTTTCTCATTTGCAAGTTCATTTCCAATTGACTGGACGTATCGGCCTAGCTTCTCAGTTCGTGTTTTATCGTTGTTGTTACAGGCAGACTCGCGACTCTCTGTTTCATTTTCTTCCATTCGCATTCCCATATTCTAATAACTTCATAACCTTTGGGCCTTATAATCCGCTTCTGTCTCATGGTCTACAGTACCTATCAGACTGATGCAGTGAGTCGCCCAATCCTTTCGTGCATGCTTGACTACGCCTCATACAACAGCCGTGGAAGAAGGATAACTTCTTCATGAGGTTAAACTAAAGAGAAAGACGCTTATTCGTCTTACTGCCTGTTCACAACGCTGAGTTGCTGGAAGATAAGAACTCGTTAAGGTCAAAGGGCACGTAGTCTTCAGCTGGAATACCCATCAGGTCTTAGATACCTGTTTTTGATTTTAAACTTGCGTTCGCCTCCATTCCTTGCATGTTCGATCTGACCCTTATACATCTCCATGAACGTAAGCCATTTCACACCATCACTATTTAGAAGTGAATCATCAGTACGTCCGATAGTAAATTAGTAATAGGCATGAAATGATTTATAAAGAATTATGAACGAGTATGAATGGGCAATGGTGGTAGCACCAAATGAATAGTCACTTATCTCGGTAGAAATTCGAATTTCATGATTGCTAAAGAATAGTTAACATCTGTTCACAATAAGAAATACATTCTTCATGATATCGTAGTCCTTATTCGTTAAATGTTTGGTACCAACGCTCAAAATCCTCCTTTTCACTGTCGGACATACGATGTGTCTCTCAAATGTCTCCTTATCCGGAATTTTACCCTTGTAATTTATATTCTCAAGGGTAAGAAAACGGTAAGGAAAGACTCCTTTAGAAAGCCCACCTGTAATGCCCATGCACTTAGGGAGTTTTTTCAAGGCGCAAGGGCATAAACATTAACGTGTCCTTAAACTGGATATTGTGATTAGCGGCCGTCATAGTTATTATTTTGGCTCCTGCTTCAATAGGTTGGAAAAGATATAATTGACGGGTCTGGCAAGCAGTTTGCTGTAAACAAACTGATTGTCAAACTTACCTCCATAGAGAGCTGCCCAGAATATCATGATTTCTTATGTTTTTCGTGCTGAAATCTGGAATACATAGTTGAGAATAGATCCACGGACCATACTCTTCTGTTGCCTCCAAATTCAGCTTGAATATTTCAGTTCGGGGCGTACCGCAAGTCTTACACGGTGATGAATTGTTCTAGTCTTTCTTGCTCCCGCAGGCGCTCGTGATACCAGTATGTCATCAGAGTTATACGCGGCAACAAATCCGTTTTTGACGTCCTTCCTCTTCACTGATTCGCTGCAGATTATAGGGTTTCCGGATATCATAATAAAAAGTGAATGCTGGCTTTTTTACGTCAGCGAAAGTCAATTTGTAAAGAACCCTGATTTTTTTATGTTTACTTGGCATTATCGCCTCTTTTCCGTATTTACAAACGTATTACCTATTATTTAATATGCACGCAGTCGTGCCGATGGTCTTTTGGCCATCAGCCACCGGACTCGTTATTGAGTTAATGCTATTGATTATCGTTAGCGTTTTTGCATTGTGAGGGTCTTATGTAATTTACAGACAATCCCATGATAGAATCACGACGTATTTGACAATGTAGATGTGTCACCTGATTGGTTTTACATTTATAAGTTGCCATCACGTAGTTCGTATTCAGTGCATCGTTTTTGTAATGTTAAATTAATGACTGCGAAACCATAACATTGATGACAAAAAAAAAATCCGGCCCCTGATATTCGACAGAACCACAATCTCGCTCAAAAGTCATTCTGATTGAATCCGGAAAGATACATTTAATGGGTTTCTGATCTAACCTGGTTACGTGCAGTGTAGATCCCTTGGCTCTGGTCAAAAGTGTTTAAACACATCTGAGTTTACTATCCTACTTAGCAAAACAAATATCCTTACATTCAAGTGTTTCTATTACCGTAAAACTTCTCAGCCTTTAGGTTGTCAGTCCGGGCAACGAATTGCGATCTTTACCTATTTATAGACCTAGAGTGTCGGCGAGTTTGTGCAGCTAATGGGCTTTTTAGGTACATGGAGTGGAGCTATAGCAGGCCGTTATATTCCTGAACCCCAAGATCCTACACTTCTGTTCTTATTGGACCACTAAATGATGAGAATGGAGCACTCATGATTGTGGATATGGAAGTTCAGACGAAGGGTCTGTTTGGACATTACCTCGGATTATGACATATCTGCACATCTACAATGAATTCATCCAGCATGGCTTGGTCACCAGACTGAAAGAGTTCTAGAAATCGGTCAGACAAATACTTAGCCAGAATTTGGTCGAGATATCTCTTCATGAGGAATTCGTATATGGAATTGGTTTCCGTTACGTATCTGTAAACATAAAACCTAGTAATTTGAGGGTATATTCCTGATACACCACCATTCCTCTACTGTGCTCATCATCGCTGTGCAGATACCACCAGCACATCGCAAATGTCTCGATCGCCAGCATCCGGCAGTCGATATTGTACTCTGAAGCGGTGGTTATCGATAATCCCTGAATTACGCGTGGATCCTTCACGTTTACTTTCAATAATTCCGTCGTGAAAGGTGCAGGGGGTTCATCAACCTCCTCCTCATCGTCATGAAACACCTCTACGCGTGAAGGACCCGCAACAGCCCCGTCATCTACAAATTCCCTTT
The DNA here is from genome assembly GCA_015478945.1 of Trachelipus rathkii. NCBI lineage: Eukaryota > Metazoa > Arthropoda > Malacostraca > Isopoda > Trachelipodidae > Trachelipus > Trachelipus rathkii. The sequence goes on along the minus strand of JABUQX010069855.1, from coordinate 1,255 downwards.
CTGTTTGCGTTTTTTCTGGAAAAAGAATGAAAATTCATAAACAATCGAATACATACTATTATGTAACAGTATTTTTTTTCAGTAATATATAGAATAATTAGATTGTAACTTACCGACGATGTCGACGTTGGGATATTCGCTTCAGATAAGGGGGAGGGCGTGTATTTGGAGATTCATCGGATTCACCAGTATTTAAGTCTGATTGTTTACGGTGAGGTACTCCAGATGATTTCTGTTGAAAGGTGAAAAAGAACGTGTAAGCTATATGTAGATTGTTATAGGTGTAATATACACGTATTCCAGAATTTGAAATATGCTTACCTTTCCTTGTTTTTTCGTCTCAGCGTTGAGAGGCGTAGAAGGACCTGAGGAATCACGGTCTGTACGATCTGGGTTGGATTTACCATCTACTGCATCACGACCTGTTGACTCGTTACGGTTTTGGGCTTCTACGATACGACGAAGTCTACGACGTTGTTCAAGTTTGAGATTAACTTTTGTTGATCGTGGGCTTTCCTATGTAATCTAGAGGGCAGAAAACATGTATGTAAATATATAAAAACTAAATGGTGACGGTTATAGAGACAGCAGAGTAGAAAATCATGTGCTGAAATGCACATAATGTTCCTTGATTTCCTCCTCATAGTCGATTTAGAAAAGACATCTCGAAGAACAGGTTGGGCAGTAAATCGTTTTCCGTAACACTGCGATGCTTCGGATCTGACCTGCCTTTATTATTCGCTGAGATGGCGTCGCTCGAGTTTGATATCAGTCTTCTTAACAGGGCGCATCATCCCTTGTCTACTCCGACTTTGCCACACATTGGCCCTTATTGTCGGTAGTTTATTGTACTGGGGTTTATCTGTAATGAAATAGCAATATGGTACAGATTATGCAGATAAAGAATATCTATTGTAAGAATTGTCTATGAATATAATAACGTTTAAGAAATAATATAGAAACTTACTATCCTATTATCAATAGCTTGAGGATTAAGAAATAAGTCCATCTTTCTCTCAGCTTCAAGTAGAGCTCGCACACATTCCTCATCATTATCCGTAGATATATCAAGATCAATTAGTGTTCACTGTTTCAGGTCGTCGAGGTATTTCGTTCTCACTATGTCTAAGCACCTTACGCTGCAAAATAAAGATAATATATATATATTGAAGTATAACGAAAATTCAAAGGCTGTCAGATAAATGCGAAAACGCGGTTAAACACCCACCTCCGATAACTGAACGTGAAGTACACC